>JAJJWX010002243.1:0-56577 GCA_023529315.1 Papaver bracteatum | reverse complement strand
AAACAATTTTACACTTCCTCAACGTACTACAATTATAATTTGAGTTTTGCAAATACACTTGGACAACATCTGTGGATTGAGCTTTGAAAAATTGTCTTGCATCTTTTTCTCTTTCCCCTCCACGGAAAATTATAAATTGAAAGGAGCCACGAAAATTATAAACAATTTCGTGGCATATTCCACGAAACAGTTTATCCTTGCAAGATTTCACTTTCTGTTATTTGGATAACAATTGAGAGGATCCATCAATATAAAACGATTGTGAGTTGTAGTTCAGATTTCACTATGGAGCAAAATCAAATTTTGGGTCACAAACTCACACAATGAGAGATTTTGGGTCCATAACAAGTTTGGTCGTATATTTGTAGATTTTTTAACTATTATGTCAAGCGTTTACTCAGTATGACTTCTTATTTCCACGTATCAAAGAACTTGTCTTCTTACCAGACTAAAACTTTGATTTTATTTACTGTATTTTTTTATCCGACTTTTAACTGTTACCTTTCTCTTGGTGCATGCCACAAGGGGTGTCTTGTTAGAAGTACTAATGTGGAGGGATCCATTTGAAATCATCACACTACTCTCTAATTAAAATTCCTTTTCCATCTTCATTTTTGATTACTGCAGGGGAAAAAACGAAGCTATGAGATTTTGGATCAATGCATTGGAGTGCACGGAAATGTGTTGTTCAGAATGAAATAATGTAAAGGTTTTACCAGAATACCAGGTGATCCAATTACTCGTCTAAGCATGCAAGAATTATCTGTAGAGGTATATATCATTATCTATTAAGTTAGGCCGTTTTTTCGCAAACCGTTTTTCGCAAATCCATTTGATACAGGGGACTCTTCTTGTCATAAGAATTTGTGTAAACGAATCATCATAAACAATATGTATACAGCAGGTCTTGAAGGAAACACCAGTAAGAAGTTTTTCGAGAACTATCTTTAATATCTTTCATCCCAGAAGCTACTAACGACGGACCGATTTGATTTACTTAAAATGTGGACCATTAGGTGGATACATCCGGGATCCTTAATCTTAGAACGATGATCCTTCTTGTTCATGATTAGTCCGATAGTTACTTAACTTCGGGAAGACTGACCACCCCATGAATTCATCTGAAACCTATTTTATTTTCTCGGGCCTCTCTTTCATTTGGTCAAGGGTATATGAATAATTTAGTTAATTCCCATAAATGTGTATATGCTCTACTTGTGCAACTAGAACCTAAATTATTTAATGAAACTTGACTGATATATATAAGATATTAAGATCAACGCCAAACTTAATGTGACGCACAGGTTTTTATAATTAATGTATTTCTTATACTTCACGACTGCTTGAAAGGGCAACTTCTCTATCTCATAAACTTAAACAAAGGCATGAGAAGGCAAGGCAAGAATATGCACGTATACAGCTACAACTTGACATTAAGCAATAAGCTAATGAAGCAAAAAGTCGTCTTTGATCTGTTTAGATATTTGCACCGAAATAGAAAACTTAATTCTTCATTCATCATCCCAACACAACTGTCGGTCCTATCTCTTTCTCCAAATGTTATTTATCCCTAATATCTGTATGAGTCACTTTACTCTCGATACTTGGGATAAACTAGTGGTAATACAAAAAATTAGATCCTCAATCTAAACGGATATACTAGCTAGTCACTTGCCATAAAATATTAGAGCAATTGTAATTTTCCTCCTATAAATACACATATCAATGAACTTCATTTCTCATCAACTGTTCTCTTCCCCATTCAGTGATATAAAATTTAGGCTTTCATTAGTTTTCATCATGAAACTCATTTTCTTAACAGTAGCAGCCTTGTTAGTCTTTGTCTCTCAAGCCCAAAACACCCCACAAGACTATCTCGATGCTCATAATACAGCAAGGGCATCTGTTTATACTGGTGCTGCATTAACTGGTGCTCCATTAACTTGGAGCACTGCGATCGAAAATTATGCTAAAAATGTCGCTAATTCAAGAAAGCCAACTTGTTCAACCCAAGCTACTATCCCAAGAGTGTATGGTGAAAACTTTGCAATTAATCAAAATTACATTACAGCGTCACTGGCTGTAGGCATTTGGGTTACCCAGGGAAGCTATTATAGTTACCCTACTTGTGCCCCAGGTCACACTTGTGCTCAATACACGCAACTGGTTTGGCGTAATTCCATTCAGTTAGGGTGTGCTCAAGTCAACTGCACAAACAGTGCTACGAGATTAGCGGTCTGCTACTACGATCCTCCAGGTAATGTGGCAGGCGAACTTCCTTACTAGTTTGACAATTTCGAAAGAATGGTCGATTATCGTCTAGCCTGCAGGACACATAGTGTGTTTCACGTTATGTATGAGGCATATAAGGAGGATAATGTAGAACTTATGATGTAGCTGTATCTGTTGTAATAAAACTTTCTGTTACGATTTGCTCGAAAAATGTATTAGTTTAACACTATTTCTTGGATTTTGAAGCTCCTCCATGGGTAAAACAGATTAATGTATCTATGCGTCCTAGATTAAGTTCAAATATGATGTGATTGTGATGCCCAACTTTTAAACCATTACCTCTTCATACAAATCGGAGCAATCATATCCTGAACCATGAAATCAACAAGGCCAGGAACACAAATCTTGTATGAAAAGCTTGGCATGAATACCTCAAACCTGTTCAATATTACAATTTTCTCATTCAACGATAAAATGATTCATTTATTAAATCTTAACTATTTTACATGCACTACGCACTGAAATTATATCTGAGTCATACAATTAAATAGCTAGCATCTCTAGTTAGAACTTAGAAAAATTATCTTACATACTTGTTCTCTTTCCCGTCCACATCCTCACGAAAACAACTTATTTACAATTCTATTTAGATTAGATAGCAATTGAGAGGATCCATCGATCCAAAACGAATCCAAATCCATGTTTTGGAGCGCAGTTTGGAATTGAACTACGGAACAAATTTATTTTGGTTCACAAGCTCACAATGAGAGACTTTGGGTCCATGACATATACTGTATTTGGATCGTTTATGTGCTGATTGCTTAGCTATTATGTCAAGCGTTTACTGAGGTGGTATGATTTCTTAATTCCACATAAACATTTTACCAGTGGAAATTTTGACATCATTGGAAAATCTAAAAAATGTAAGAATATAATATCAAAACAATATTATTTCTAATAACTCCAAAGTAAAAAATATCTGTAAATTTTACCTCGTCTTCTCCGTCCCTGATTTAGTTTATAGTTTCATCTTTCTCTAAAAACCAGAAATTAAAAGAAGAAGAAAAACAGCCAGGCTTCAAATTTCTTGTAATTAAGTAACAAATTTTGCTCCAAATCTCCCCTCATTCTCTTCCAATGATTTTCCGTTTAACAAAGGCTTGCGTCAACTTGTTACTGAGATTATTTGGAGGTGAATATTACTTTTAGCCTTTTTCAAGTAATGAATCCTGAAACCAAAATCCTAATATCTTAAGTTTGGTCCCAAAATTTTGCATATACTAAAGGAGTTGATCTCAAAGGGGAGCAATGAAGAAGAAGAAAATGAGCAAAACAACATCAAGCAACATCAGTACTGCTGCCGCCCCATTTACAGATTCCGGTCCTTCTATTTCCAATGTAGGTAATTTTAGAAAATCTCATGATTTTAATTTTAACTGTTGTGACGCCATATTTGCTTTAGTCGATAATAGTGAGGCAAATAAGAACATGCATGCACCTAATGTGTCTTTCTTTTTATAATTTCACTTGTGTAACATGCTATTGATTGGTGTTTGGTGTGTCTTGAACAGGGTGGTGTTGATGATTTGGGTTCGCCAATTTTTGATTTGACTAATGAATTCACAATACCAGATGTAAGATTCTGAATTCCTGTACGTTTGCGATAAATGTGTTTATGTGTCCGTTGTTTTGAATAGGCTCCATGTGCAGCTGTTTGATAACATTGATGAAGCAATTGCGAGGTGCATTGATATCGCGAAGGGGTTGGGTATCATTCTTAAAATTCAGCGAATGGATGGAGGTGCGACTGTGACTAGGGTGAAAGCACGCGCTATCCTCAGATGCAATAGAGCTGCGCATATAGTTGAGAGCGAAAAACAAAAGGTGCAGGAAAGATCGAAATTCAAGTGCGACTGCAAATTTTATTTGCGCATTTCTTGGGTTCTAGGAGACAAGTTCCGAGTTCACTGCACTAATGGTGTGCATAATCACGTCCCATATGGGTCTCCGGGAAGTATCCCTTTACCTGTTATTCCCTTCAGAATCGTTGGTAATGTGCGTGATAAGGTTGAGAGTTTGAGCAAAGATCAAGGTTGGGACACTAACGCTATTTACGAACACCTAGTGCTGACCTACGGAGATAGAACGCCGTCTAGAAAAAATATAGGTAGTTTTCTTTGTACCAGGAAAAAGCGTGACAAAGAAAAACAAGCAAAACCAGTTGCTGCCGCTGAGGAAGAACAACAATATGCAGTCAAGAAAGCAAGAGTTGAACAAGTTGATGACTTCCTGGAAGAAGGTGAACAACATCATCACCACCAAGTTGATGACTTCCCGGAAGGTGAACAACATCATCATCACCATGAAGCCGAGAAGAAGAACAAAACAAAGGAGTATCATTTCTTCAAGATAATTTTTCCGGATAAACTCATTGTAAGTCTCTCTTCCTATCTCTAACGCTAAATTGTATTGCAAAATTTGAGGAAATTCAAGAGTGAATTGATAATGTACTATGTTTGCATGAAACAGGAACTGCCTAAAAAGTTTGTCAACAAGTTTGGAACGGAACTTGGCGACGTAGCGTTCGCTGTGGCACCCAATGGTACAATATGGCGTATCGAATTGAAGAAAACTGAGACTATGATTTGGTTCGAGAATGGCTGGGACAAATTCATGGATTATTACTCGATAAGTGTTGGTCATTTACTTGTTTTTAAATACGAAGGAAATTCTGTTTTCCATGTTATCATATTTGATATGAGTGCTACTGAAATTGAGTATCCTATTTCTGGTGATAACAAGGATCTCAAATTCAATTATATGGAATTGAATCATGAGAGGCGCCTATGCATGAAATCTTCACAGGATGCAATAGAAGAAAGTGACGATTCTGTTGAAATATTGGATAATACTCGTTTTCCATCTGTGAATCGTGATACAGTTAAAATCGACACTGACACTGAACGTGAAAGCAGTGACACTGAGCAAACAAGTACAACATACAGTCAAAGACCTTGGATTACATTCTCTGAACAATTCATGAACCAGACAAATGGAAGAGCACTTGATGTAGCAAAAGCATTCAAATCCAAAAATCCTGTCTGCCTAATTGTTGTGCGACCTACTCATTTGTATAATGGACCTGTGGTATGCTTTTCTACTTTTTGCAGTAGACGTTTATAAACACGAAGCGTCATTCTGTCGTACTGACTCGCCTTTTATGTTTATTTGCAGAATGTACCTATGCATTTTGTCAGGAAATACTTGATTGAGAAAACAAGAAGCGTCATTCTCAGTGTTAAACAAAGAACGTGGTCAGTCGGGTTGTATTCGGCCTCCATTGTTGGTAATTGCTATGGTAGGCTTACCTCGGGATGGAGTGACTTCGCCTCTGACAATCATCTGAAAGATGGTGATGTCTGTGTATTTGAGTTAATTGAAAAGAAAAGTTTCAGAATCCAAGTTCATATTTTTTGAATTTGTATAGCTTGCAATCGTGAAAACTAGATCTCTCATGTTACCTTATATTTTCCATGAGTGATGTTAAATTCACCCCAGAATTCTCCTTTTTGGATGTGACTTGATCAAAATTGTCATTCTGTAAATGTTATGGATCACAGGCCTGGGTTAATGTATTTATTTGCTGTTAAAATTGGTCGCAAAGGCAGAATTAAACTCTACACAAAACAGTAAATTCTTATCTTTAAACTTTCAGTTTCATGTACTAATGGTTAAAAAAAAAAACCATTAGACTCAAATTGTTCATTACTAGTGGTAAAAAAAAGCTACTGTACTCGGAAAATTTGAAGATTCAACATAGTAATTCAAAAGACTTGAAGCTAGAAATGCTATTTTAACTCGCAGTGCATCTTCTTTTACATTCTTTTCATTGAATGTGCATTCGACTTAATCCAAGAACGTATTGGAATTTGTCTATACATTCTATAAACCCATAGGGATCATCAGAGAAAACATCCCTGTTTAACGTATATGGATTCATCGTACTCATCCATAGAAAGGAAAGGAAACGAATTTAGAAATGGCTAGCCATAGAATTAATACAGCTATCCTAGTCCTACGTTTAGTAACTCATTTTATTTTATTTTTTCACTGCTGGCGTAATTCTCATTTGTGTCCTTATCTCAACTTTCTCATTCTTAATTCGTTTAAAAGATATGTCGTAGATATTCACTTCTTCGAAAGTTGGTCAGGAAACTTGTTGTGATCACTTTGGTGAATAATTCAGTTTTCCGTTGCTTGATTTAAAGAAGATGGAGAGCTGTAGCAGTAATCAAACAGTCTATTGAAAAGTGTGGAACGACAAACGTCCTTTATGAATGCAATGAGATGTGTAAGTTGTTGGATATTTTCAATAACTTAGAAAATAAAATTGTTTTCGTTTTTGGTTTGTCACTATGATGGGGAAGTGTTCTGTGTTGAATAAACACAATGGATGTTAGTTGGAGATAAAGGGACACCTCTAATAGGTGTGATGGTTCATAAAGGACACAACCATTCCCAACAGACACCTTATGTGTCTTTTGGAAGTGAAGAGGCACCTCCAATAGGCATGAATAACATTATAAGTTGTGAAGGAATTCTCCCATTCTAGAGAATGAATTCAACCTGTTTTCTCTCTATCTAAAGCATCATCAGAAATCTCTCTCATGTGTTCTTGGTTGGGTCAAGGGGTGCAAACCTTGAATCCAATTTCCTGTTTTAGGGCTTTCATTGTATCCTGAAGGCATTATTTCGCATACCTGTTGCAATCGCCAATTTATATTGGGAGGGTAGAAATAATCGTCTAAAAGAAATCACCCGAGCCTTGAAAGCTTTTGAGTACAACAACAATTTTCTTTATGTTTATTTCATCCTCCATTTTTACCCATATTTTCCAACAGTTTTAGACGATTAGTTTTCGTTGATGGAGGGTGCAACAACTGATTCAAAGAACGCTTCCATGATTGAATTTCTTGGAAACAAAAAGGCTTGACGTTGCTGTACTTTTACAAGATTCTGTTACGAAATGTTGGTAGTTGTTAAGTACCAAAGTGTGTAGAGAAAACGCTTACTTACTACCAACAGAAATACAAAATACTGTGTGGGTCCGTGATTGGGGTTACTACCATTTTGGAACAAGAGTAAATTTGGTGCTAAGTATATTGATTTAACTTTTGTCGACCGACAAATACCTGTCTGGACGTGCACGAGAAAGGAGCGAACATGAGGAGTTTTCAGAGAATTTATTTGTATCTCTTTCTTAAAATCTATATACATACTCCATTTGTTGATCAGTTTAATCTCTCTTGTGTGTGCAGAAAACAATAAAACTAGAAGAACAAGAAATGAAAGAGTATTGAGAAGTACCCTTGTGCGGCTCCTCCCAGACATTAACATCTACATGAACGGATGTTGCGTTTTGGATTCAAACTTATGAACCAGTAATTGTCTTTTCAAAGTTCCCTGTGAAGTGGCGGCGGAAATCTAACCAGAAGAAAACGGTTAGTATAAATTAATTTTATGTCAATAGTAATCACATGGTTTAGTCTGTTTGCTGCCGCATCTCATGGATTGAGTTTTGTAATCGTGATTGATTGGTAACCTAGAATGAAAACCACTTAAATTTTCATTTCTTCAATTTGTGACAAATTAGGGAACCTGAATTTCATGATCCATATACACATAATACATGTAGTGCTTTGAGATTGGTGTGCATCACATATGTGATTGATAAGAGAAAATCCTTTTGCACAATCTATAATCGGTGTTTAAATTTTGAAAAATTCACATTTACGTCAATTGCTCAAGCAAATGCCATGGACACTAGTTAGTTATATGTATATGGCTATGAATACCAACTTCAAAAATGAGAAAATGTCAGCATTTTTATTATGGTTTTTTGATCTCTTAAATTGAGATATGCTTTGGGTGTTTTAAAATTGCTCATAATTTGTTTGATTAGATGTCTTCAAGAAATATTGTTTCTTGGACTAGAATACCCAAAAGTTTTTGCATAAGGGAACTCAGCGACTTTCTTTTCGATCATAGTTCTTGTTGTCTAATTAAATATATTGTATGATTGTCCAACTTGAAAGTCTTATCCCCGTAGTTCTCGGACTTAGGTATACCGACCCTTGAACTGGCAGTGATTTCATGATAAATAATCATGAAATTGGGGGAGAATTTATATGTCGTTGTCATACAAATTTCCTAGTGTTGTAATTTGTCATAATTGTTGAGACAACAACGGTATGACATGAACATAATTCTTGCGATAAGAATTATAGGTTCCAAAATTTGGAAAATGGGATGTATTAAATGACATCGAAAAGGAAAGTGGAATGCCGGTAAATATGTAACGTATTGGAAGATTGGGCGCGCGACCAAATATCCAACGATGAGGTGTTACGATATTACCGATGCATAAATTGTGAACATTTACATTACATAATGTAAAATGTTAAATAGACGTACATTGTCTATGTTTTTGGGTATAAATTTGTAGAAGATTGGGCATGAGTAGAAGACTACTCATCATGGTATTATATTTGTTGAGATAGCAATTATATAAGTTGCCTACAAATTTCCTATGCCTCTAGTGTATGCAAGTCTGTAATGACTTCTTGTGAATTAACCGTTAATGTTAATTAGGATCACTAGAGAAGTTACAATTATTTTGTAAAATCAAATAGGAACATTTTTTAATAATGTTTTCATAATTGATTGCATGAGTAGATGCAATTAAATGAGGAGGAATGGCTTAGAACTTAATTTGTAGAGATCCCATTTTTGGAAGAAGCCATCTCAAGCGGTCTTGATTAATTGTGAATCAGGATATGATCTATAACCTCTTTAACAAGACTTATAATGAAAAGTCAAGACATACAAGTCTTATACAAGGAAAGGTAAGTCAATTACTCAAGAAAGGAGTAATTGAAGTTAACCATTGAAACGGAGAAAAGCTTGGTAGACCTACTTATGAAGAGTCTCCCAAAGGAATTAATTTCAATGAAGTATATAGAAATGGGACTAAGGTCTGTGAAGGAAGGTTGATCTCCCATAGCAGAACCCCAACCTATGTTTTGAAAAAGATAAACAAGGTTCAATGTGGTACCAACAAGTTATGGCTGTAGATTATGGAGCACTAACATAAAACTTCCCATTTCAAGTTAGTGCTGGTTTTTGTGAAAGAAAATTGGATGGATGTAAATCCTTAATGAGTCTGTGATTAGTAAAAGGTGTCTCGCAGAAACACCTTCGAGACTTACCTATATGAGTATGGAAATGTGGGCCGTTTCCTAAGAGAAGAAGACCGTTCTCTAAAGAAAACTCATGAATAAGGATATAAGCACAAGGCCTTTATAGTGCTTGGCTACAGAACACATGATTTATGGAATCAATATGTGTGGAGACTCCGGTTTTATCATAAGGGATACTTGGTTCAAGACTAGTTTCACCATAGAATCTCGATAAGGCTTTGAGTTTCTTACACTAAGTGAAGGTTCAGACCCAGAAGGTATCTATCATTTATGTATTGATTTCAGAGATGATGCTTAGTCCCAATTGTACTTGAACTACGTTGGCTTGATCCCACTCGAGTACGTAGGCAGTCACTTGAGTGATGCAGCCACTCCGGTTTTATAAGTTTTATTTAATTTATGTTTTTTGGTTTTTGAAAATAGGGAGAGATTGTTGGATATTTTCAATAACTTAGAAAATAAAACTGTTTTCGTTTTTGGTTTGTCACTATGATGGGGAAGTGTTCTGTGTTGGATAAACACAATGGATGTTAGTTGGAGATGAAGGGACACCTCTAATAGGTGTGATGGTTCATAAAGGACACAACCATTCCCAACAGACACCTTATGTGTCTTTTGGAAGTGAAGAGGCATCTCCAATAGGCATGAATAACCCTATAAGTAGTGAAGGAATTCTCTCATTCTAGAGAATGAATTAAACCTGTTTTCTCTCTATCTAAAGCATCATCAGAAATCTCTCTCATGTGTTCTTGGTTGGGTCAAGGGGTGCAAACCTTGAATCCAATTTCCTGTTGTAGGGCTTTCATTGTATCCTGAAGGCATTATTTTGCATACCTGTTGCAATCGCCAATTTATATTGGGAGGGTAGAAATAATCGTCTAAAAGAAATCACCCGAGCCTTGAAAGCTTTTGAGTACAACAACAATTTTCTTTATGTTTATTTCATCCTCCGTTTTTACCCATATTTTCCAACATAAGTTTCATCAACAACTTCGGATGAGCTTAAGACGAATATTGCTGATCAACGAAGGACCTCCTAGCCAGGATCGTTCACTCCAGTGTTTGATGGGTCGTATCCTTTCCGGAGCCTTGGGACTGTTCTCTCTTTTTTTCAGTGAGTGTATGCTTGATTTTAGATTAAGCTTTGCACATTACATTGCGTTTTTACTTTTCTTATAGATAAAAAATTTAGGACTGACGAGGTGTTACCACTGTACTACAGAGAGATACGGGGTAAGGGGATGTGAGCATATTATTCCTTTATGCAGTTTCTAGTATCACGTCATTTGGTTTGAACTGGCGCGCCTCGGATGGAAGAGCGGGCGACCATGCCAAAAACGCGCGCGACATTTCCAGTGACGCCCACGACTCTTGGCTTATAGCCAAGTACAATCCGTGAATACTTTCCGACTTTTTAATCTTATTTTGTCTCACTTAATCCTATTTTATCCCACTTAATCCAATTTTATCTCACATAAATATTTTATTTTATTTTTCAACTTTATCCTATAAAACATTTTATATTAAAAATAAATACTATTGCATCCCTAGAAAATCAAATATGTTTTTTGGCCAGCTTTACCATAGTGGAGAAACCCGTTTGACCATTAACTCAACAAAATTTTAAGTTTGTTCGTTTCCCTAGTTAGATGATAAAAGAAAAGAAAGGAGACTTTGGATTTGCTTACTTCAGCAGTATTGAATCTTTGCAACGGCGAGTTTGGGTAAATAGAAAAGAGAAGTAACAACTTTGTTTTGGAGTGTGATAATGAATGGGGTTTATGGCAGAAAAAAAGGTCGGTGAAAGCAGTGAAGGGCCATCATCTTGTCTAGTCCAATTACTACTTTGGCTTAAAGTTTTTGGAAGTATCAAAACGTGGTCGGTCATGAAAAAGACGATGTGAAAGATTACAAACACTATATCAAAACCTTTCAATCCCAAACAGACCTTTCAATCCAATAACGCATAACAGATTTCATTCAACGATGCTTTGAGAGCTTGCAGAGAATATGATAGCCCCTACAGTTTCTAGTTACTGGACTCGTCAAGTAGTACAACCCGTAGTGAAATATCTTGTGTGGCCCATACTCCTAGTAAGTCTATGCTTCATTTTTCGACTTCAGCAGAAATTACGGGCTCTCTTTAATCAGTCAACACTTTCGGTCTCAAGTGGGGTTCATTTCTTGAAAAAGCGACTTATGTTTGTCGAGTCTCTCTAGCTGATATCTTGCTTGAAATGCACATGTTTTCCTAGCGTCTTTCATGTTGAGACATGAAAATAGTAGGTTTAACTTTATTATTCTGCGTCTAGATTAATTTACTATCTCACCATATATTATACCGTTAACTCACAGGCTGTGCTGTGTTAAAAAAATCCAGAAGCGGATCATCCCAGTCACATGTGAATCAGATAGATTCCTACTTTGCAAAAGCATTTCCAGCTTATCAGATACGAGCATCAACAACAACAACTACATCCTTACTGTATATAAAAACCATGCTGCATATGTTCCGTATCCGCACATAATCCTACTTTAGCATATAGGTTTTCGTGGTGCCAAAAAGATAGAAAGTAAATAAAAAAAAACATGCAGTAGTGGGATTTATTGTCATTTGTCAAATTACAGCCCAACACGGCAACAATCACAAGTGCCAAGTATAGTAAAGCTTCATTTTTTTTCTTCTCTTCTCTTTTTGTTATATGTTAGAGACTTTAGATTAATTTAGGTGAAAAGGTGATGAAATAAAGAAGAAATTGAGAATCTCTTCTCCCCGTCTTAAAGTGAAGTATTATTATGAAAAACTAAAGTTTAAAAAGCTTATGTTTTCATTAGCTATATTCAAGGAACTAAGGCTGCTTGCACATGAAGTTAAGCACCTTTTCTTATCTTTTCTTTCTCATTTTTTTTTTTTACAACCTAAACCCCCTTCTTTTTTTTATAGGAAAAGAGAATTTATTTAAAGTAAGTAGAATGTACAGGATACCACCAGAGGTAGTAACAGAACAATTAAGTAAATACAAGCTCCCAGTTTTTCACCTTGTAGGCAAAGTTTAAAAGGACCGTGTTTCCGAACGTCGCCGCCCAAGTGAGCACTTCTGTTTTGGCTTCACAACATAAAATTCATTCTACAAACCCCATTCCCTCATTTTCACATTGATCACTTCATAAAATTCATTACCATATCTTACTTTTTCTCTCTATCAATCAACATTCTATGAACCAAAGTCTTCAACTTTCACCGTGAACTCCTCTTCTCTTCATTGCTTCACTCCAATATACTCTTCCACTCACTAAAGTTTGCAACCATAAGGAAATGTTCTTGAGAAAACAACCACCAACAAAACCAAGCAATTAACTACTGAATAAAAATGGGTGGAGTAAAAAGATTACTAGTTGTTGAAGTGATTGATGCAAGAAGTTTATTACCAAAAGATGGACATGGAACATCAAGTCCATACGTTGTTGTAGATTTTTATGGGCAGAGGAAACGTACTCGGAGCATAACCAGAGATCTCAATCCGGTTTGGAATGAAGTGTTAGAGTTTAATGTTGGTGCTCCGTCGAATGTATTTGGCAACATGCTTGAACTTGATATTTATCATGACAGAAGTATAGGTCCGACCCGTAGAAACAATTTCTTGGGACGGATTCGGTTGAATTCTATTCACTTTGTTAAGAAAGGTGAAGAAGCTCTAATGTATTTTCCCTTGGAGAAAAAATATTTGTTTAGTTGGATTCAAGGTGAAATTGGTTTGAGAATTTATTATCATGATCAGCCAATTGTGCCACCACCTCCGCCTACACCACCTCTACCTCCAGTAGAAGAAACACCTGAACCACCAAAGGTCGAAGAGGCAGCAAAATCCGACGCACCACCACCAGAAGAAGCTGCACCACCAGTCGAAGCTGCCCCACCACCTGCCGAACCCGTTGCTGCTGATCCTCCTCCACCAGAATCTGAGCCAGCACCGCCAGCTGAACCAGCAGCTACTGAACCTGAAGCTCCGCCAGCTGCTGAGGAACCAGCTCCAACTGAAGCACCACCCGCTCCACTACCGGAAAATAATGGTGAAGCCGAAAAACTGTCTGAACCAAATAAGGAAGAACCTGAGGGGCCAGCAGCACCAGAAGTAGGATCAAGATATGGCGATAATGATGAAATACACAAGTGGGTTCCCCATCCGGAAGTAATGGCATCAGCTAACTCAAGATTGGAGTCGGACGTAAAAATTGCTGGGTTTAACGGGGTTCCGCAATCAAACTACGCAAGTTGGATGTGAGCATATTATTCCGCAATCAAACTACCTTACCCGCGGGATGTGAGCATATTACTCTCATGTATTTGGTGATGTTATGCTAGCATACAGTTCTACCTAGCTATTTCTGATATAATTTGATTCACTTTGTGAACATAACATCACCAAATACACTTTGTATTTCCTTAATCTGGGATTTCTGATGTTCTTCTATCTCCCAAAAAATTACATTTCATAATCCATATAACAAATACAATCATGTTGTATTTTTTTATTAATTTCAAATAAACCATGAAGCAGGTACCCATAACACAAAATTCATAATAGAAAGAGAAATTTTAACCCCCAAAATATATTTTACTTAGACTCAAACCTAGCTATGGTGTATCCTAATGATCTACTCTGATGTAGTGCTCTCAGAACTGATGCTACTAAAGTCATCTTCCTCTTCATCGTCACCAGTATAGACTCCATCCTCATCACTAACTTCATTTTCATCTCCACCATCCTCCTCCTCCTCCTCCTCCTCATCATCATCATCATCACCGTCATCGTCGTCGTCGTCATCATCATCATTATCATCATCGTCGTTGTCATCATCATCATTATCATCATCGTCGTCGTCATCATCGTCATCATCATCATCAGAACCTTGTACTTCATTCAGCCAAGGTCCATATCCTCTCTGAGTTTCATCCTCCTCCTCCAAGGCGTCAGCATCCGCTAACACTCTTGATGGATCGGCTCCTTCATAAGCACCACTATCAGCTACATATATATAGTTAACAATACACTTTTCATCAATGGGTCCATTAGGCAAATCATCATTAACACAAGTATCTACAGAGTGTCCTATCAGACCACATCTATAACATATATTAGGTAAGTCTTCATACCTAAATGACACCCAAAAGACTTCATCCAGATCCCTAGAGACACATAACCAAAAACCGGTTGCTAGTCTCTTGGTAACATCCACAACAACCCTAATTCTCAAATAGTTACTCCTCTTCCTTTTTCTCTCAACTTCTAAAACCTCATAGCCAACGATCTGACCAATTTTTAATCCCGAATCTTCTGTATTAGTTACAAAATGAGGAATGTTGTAAGCTCGAATCCAAAATGGACAAGTAGTAAACACCGTTCGGAAGGAGGTACATTCCGACACGACTCTTTTAAAAGAAGTAGATACTGGTTTTGGAAGAGTAGCCATGGCCTTGAATCCATGACCCATTTCTTATCTTTCTCATTCTAAAACTTGAAACTAAAACAAGAATTAGCAAGCACTAATAAAGAAAATGTTGAGATAAGATTAATCATTTCTCTGTTGATTTGGTTGATCACTTCGGATGGGTTAAACGAAATGTTTTGATCTGTAACTAGGATTTTACCTAAGATGTAGTAGGTATTATTGCAATCCTTTTAAGATGATTCTGTTAAGGTTTTTAAGTTTGGTTACTAAGGGAATACACGAATTGTGGTTTATGGTTTTCCTTAATGTTTTTGTTTTGATTATGATAAATAGGGCATTAGGGAGATCTAAGTGAATGTAAAAAGGAAAGATGATTGAATAGGGTTAATATTCAAAATTTAAGAGTCTAGATTAAGGGAATACATTTATGTATAATTTGCAAAGAGCATACCCACCAACTATATTGCCAATTTTGGAGGTTCTTATATTTATTGGAGATACTAGTATGGATTCTAATTAATAGATTCGGTTTTGTGTATATGACAAATTAATTTGGATGACATAGGCTGAGTTGTCGATACTTAATGGGTAGTTTCATGCAATGTTTATGTTTAGCAGAGGTGAGATCTGTAACACACATCGAGTTGTCGATGCTTAATGGATAGCTTTATACAATGTTTATGTTAAGCAGAAGTGGGATCTATAACACGTGTCGAGTTGTCGATATTTAATGATATAGCTTCGTACAATGTTTATGTTTATGTTTCATATTAAGTTAGAACTGTTTATGTTAGGCAGAAGTGGGATCTATAACACGTGTCGATTTATCCATATTTAATGTATATAGCTTCATACAATGTTTATGTTTATGTTTTGTATTAAGTTAGAATTATCGATATTTACTGCCGACATAAGATTACGTTGTTTATCGATACTTAAATGGTCGATAGTTTCAAAAATTTCTATAGAGGTCCTTTGTTTTTTATACTCGGTAACATGCATACTAAAATATTGTAATCAACAATTGCAGTTTTAATTCTTTTTCTTTTTTTTGGTGGTTATTTTTATGTTAGTCTATCGTAACTTAGGTGGAGTTGTTTTCTTGGTCCGTGAAAGGATAAATAGTCCCACATTGCTAGTAATTAAATAATTAACTTAAATATAATACGGAAGGGCCACTCCACTCGTTTCCAATTGGTTTTGAGTTGATGCTCGCAGACTTTAACATGGCCATTGTGGTAAAGTCATTGATACCAATGAACTGAATTTGGAACTCTTCAACACCAAACACTTAACGATCAAAAAAACTGTGGAAGTAAGTGCCAGTTTAACTCGTTAAATTTTATGATATGAATTTCTCCTTTGATAGGAGATTACACTTGTGTAAGCACTATAATTTCTTGTTATCTTCATCTTTTCTTCTTCTGAATTTGAGATTTCATGATAAGTCCGTATGCAGTATGCTCTAACATTATTAATAGATATATATTAATAATTGATTATTATTAGATATATATTAATAATTGTTAAAATAGGCTAGACACTTGGAATCCCAAGGTGATAGGAACGAACAGAATTATACCTATGCCACTGCTGAGGTTCATCCGATAAATGAAATACACTGAAACTGTTCTGCCACTGCTGTGCTAGTATCCCCTTACTTGGATTATATGATTGTACCAAGAACTACCCAAACAAATCTTAACTCAAACAAATAGCGAAACAAAAAAAAAACTGAAGAAGCATTGTATTGTTTTGATCTTCGAAATACATCTGTGTATCCAAATTGTTGTAGAGAATCTAGTGAATCCCCTCTCTGGGATCATAACCATTCTTTGCCAGCAAAAACTTTCATCTAGTGAACTTTAGACTTCAGAATAAAACTGACATATATATAGATGAGAAATGTATAAGAGAACAAAACATCTATTATTTATAATTATTGGTATATGAACTCATGATTTTATGTCATCCAATGAATAAAACACACTGAAAGAGTGTTGCTAGTCATGATTGTACCAAGATTTTAGGTCAGAATCTAGTTTCCGCTCCCTTGGATCACATCCATTCTTTCCCAGCCCAAACTTTCTTCCCGTTTATGGTCATCGGTGCTGTTTCTCTTCCTTTCATGATTTCTAGGACAGGGGTTTCAGAGTGGAAGACAACGGATGCCCATAATGGCTGCTCGTCGTTAGGAACTTGCTGCATTTTAATTTTCTGTATACATCCGTCACCAAAAGATCTGCATTGCAAAGTGAATTAATCTGGTGACTAAGATATATAAGAAGGCATATATAATCTACACAAAGTAATTAATGAACGGTATTTGATTGTTGAATAAGCTTACCTCTTTAGAAATTCTTCGAGTTCCCATTGTTGAACAGGATTTTCCCGATAAAACGTAAAGAATATACCGCGCTTGATATCTGAAAGATGTTCTTTCTCGTCGAGCAGTGTGTCACTTGGAAGATTCACCGGTAAGGAAGATGTAGAGCCACCAGAAAACATCAACGCTGAAGGTTTGAAGACGGGATACATTCCGATCGGGACACCATCAGATCTCGTCAAACCATATAGTGGTTTGCACTGGAAAACGGAATGATATACCGAGGGTCCGCCAACAGCAGGTGCTTCTTGTTGAGGGTAGTGATAAGGATACACATGGCAATCATGCTGATCTTGCATCAAAGGCTGAAGATTCAACTGGGTAAAGCTCATGCCAGAAACTTCTTGGATGATGTCATCAAAAGCGATGGCAAATGATTCGAAGACTCTGTGATTCACTTTTGCTAAGACATTCATCCTGTTTGTATATACCAATAACAAATTTAATGGCTTGCCCCCCATTAACTCTTCAGTTAATGGCATATCAGACACACTTATCACCGGTGCAGGCGGGGTAACTGACTGAAGCCATCGAAAACAAAGTATTGCTTCATCCAGGATCATGTCAACCACCATATCATGTATCCTCAGGAGTTTTTGTATAAGATTCGGAAACCCCATTCCTTCCAGAGAAATCCATAGGGCGATGGCATATATGCATGCCACTAAATCCTTACCACCATTAACCACCATCCCTCTATATAACGCTCTGCCATCTAGATAGAAGTTTTTTATATCCTCTGCAGTAAGATTATCAGCCATTAAGAAGATAGCAGGAAGAGATTGAGATATCGATGAAATGATGGATGGATAATAGATTGCCTGAACGTGATGATGATGAGTAAGGCTAAATGTTGTGGAATTGGTGTTCGGGGTTTGGCCCCTTTTATAGGCACACGACTCTTGAAGATTAATTACTCTTTTAACCATTAATGAATTTCTAATGTGCCAAATTCATCTTCTTCTTATTATTTCTATCGAATGATCAAATTAATGAATTGAAGACAGAAATTAATGTAATAAGGAAAGTTGATGAATAGGTTAATAATCAAAAATTAAGGGAATGCATTTATGTATAGTGTGCAAAGAGCGTACCGCCAACTATATTGATAAATTTGGAGATTCTAATATTTATTCGAGATACTAGTATAGATTATCGTGTTTAAGAAAAAATAATTTGGACGACAGATTTTCTTAACAACTAAATGATGATGACACGCATCATAATTGGTAGAAATGATGTTTGGTAGCTTCACAAAATGTCTATGTTTGGCAGAGATGAGATCTATGACACATGTTGAGTTGTCGATACCTTATACTGCGATTACATTTAATATAGGTGAAATCTTCGCATTAAGTTGTTGATTGCACCTTGCATGGTTGCATCGAACGCCCGCAAGCTAACCATCCATCCATGTAAATGCTATTGGTATCACTTTGAAAATGAATTGTTAACTTGTAAATAATTATTTTAATTTTGAAGCACTTGTAAATTATGGGTTTTGGCTTTGCGAAATACGTAAATTGAAATAGAAGAATGTGTGTACTTGGTTTTATAATTCAACTCTATTGGTAAACATTAGCATACAGATACACCAAAAATGCAAAATTTCTAATCACTATTAATTATACTGGTCAGTATACCAAAAAAATAAATAAATTATGGGAACATTATCTATATACCCCTATTATGAGACCCCTTGCAAAAATACCCTTATGAACTTTACAAATACCCCTAAGCCTAATACATTACTAAAATACCCTCCTTTATATAGTGTATATATAAAATCACTAACCACTATTTAAAAAAAAAAAAAGAAAAAAAGACTACATCTACTGTCCACCGCCAACCACCACCACCATTGTCCACCGCCAACCACCACCACCATTGTCCACCGCCAACCACCGCCGCCGCCAGCCACCACCACCGCCGCCAACCACCACCACTGTCCACCACCGCCAACCACCACCACTGTCCACCAACACCGCCAACCACCACCACTGTCCGCCACTACTGTCCACCACCGCCGCCGCCAACCGCCACCACTGTCCACCACCGCCACCGCCAATAACCGCCACCGACGACCACCACTACCATGTGGAGTCAACTTGCTGAAGTTGTGTCCATATAAGAGGCAACTAGGTCAAGTTGTCTCTAATAAATAATGTCCATATCGGAGGCAACTAGTTCAAGTTGTCTCCAAAAGTGGAGGCAACTAGCTTAAGTTGTCCCCAATAAATAGTGTACAGGAATAAGTTGCAACACAAAATGGAGGCAACTAGCTCAAGTTGTCTCCAAATCTGAGGCAACTAGCTCAAGTTGTCCTCAAAAGTGAAGGCAACTAGCACAAAGTTGTCTTCAAAAGTGAAGGCAACTAGCACAAAGTTGTCTTCAAAAGTGAAGGCAACTAGCACAAAGTTGTCTTCAAAAGTGAAAGCAACTAGCCCAAGTTGTCTCCAAATATGGAGGCAACTAGCACAAGTTTCCTTCGAATATGGAGGAAACTACCTCAAGTTGCCTTCGAATATGGAATCAACTAGCTCAAGTTGCCTCCAATCTGGAATTAAGTTGTCCCCAAAATCTATCTCAACAAACCTGCAATATCATCTTCCCATCATTTTAACATCAACATCACCAATGCACGACCATCAACTACATCTCCTAATTGCAGCTGGACTATAACCTGGAATATTAAACTTAGTGAAATGTCAAACTTTCAAACACACTCATAAATCAGCACAAAAAAACATATTTAAAACACTATTAGTAACAAACACCACATAAAGTTGCAACAACAATCCAACCCATGATTCAGCTTATCGATATCTAGTGACAAGAATTTTGACTGAATTTACAACACTAATATGACCTGCAAATACCCCATTTAAGAGTTATCCTAGCATCATTGATCACCACTTATCAAATCTGGGAGCAACTTTTACATATCTATACAGAATCACTGGTCACCAATTATCATATTACATGCATGGAACCTAAGAGATAATATGTGATAGAAAAATCAGTTACGCACGCTTGGTTAAGAGAGAAATAATAGATTATAGAATTCATTAAATCTAAAAGGTAATCATTCATGATCAAATAGAAAAACATTGAACGACGACATTATCCAACATATAGTTTGTTAACTAGAAAATGAAAAGAACTAGATTGCAGTAGTAAAACCATACAAGAACAAACAAAGCTATTTCTAAAACATAATACTACAGGTCCACGGATTTCAGTAGTGGTTATTCGAACATATGTAAATTAAAATATGGTATTGCTTAGAATGGTAATTAATCTTCAATCTTACCTGCTGGCACTAGATACCCCCAAGTGTATTGATCATCATCATTATGAATAGTCACAATAACTTTCTCATCTACAAGATAAGCAGAGTAAAACCCAACACCAAATTGTCCAATCATAATAACATCTGCACCAGCTTGTAAAGCATCCATAAACTCGTTGGTTCCAGAACTTACTATTGTTCCCAATTTTTTCACTAAATCTGCATAATCCCCAAAACTTAACACATAATCAAAACCAATAGAAACATCCAAAATTTTCACAACCCATAACATGCACCCATAGTTGAGCTAGAATCCAAGAAATTTCAGTAAACAATCGATACAAACAGAATCACCTAAATTTTGAAAACACAATTCAACAGAATCACCTAAATTTTCAAAACACAATTCAACTTGAAACCTAGAAGTATCATTAAACAATTTCAACACAGACTGAATCCAACAATAACATTTCTCACAATTCTCGCTACTAGAAATTGAAAAATCCCTCACCTTCAAATTGGTGTGCCACCTGCCTAACTATCAAAAGAAAAAGGAAGCAATGTAGTAATTGAACCATTTACCTTTGTAAACTTAAAAAACAAAGCTTTCAGTAATTATTCACATACATACAGCTAATTAATGTAGATTCAATACTAAATATTGTGGTGGTCGTGGCGAAATTGGGAAGGCAGTGATGAATGTTGATGGTAACGGAAGGGTTTGATTTGATTGATCCGTGGGAGTCCTTCAGATCCATTTGTAACGATTTTGATTTCAACTAAACCAAACATGCAACAAAGAAAATCGATAACTACCAGAAAATTAAAAACCTAAATCAGCAAATCAAACCGATATTACCAGAAACCATAATCGAAAAACCTAAATCTCTATCTCGATCATCTGAATCTTCGACTGACATTGAAATAACTCTTAAAATCGGAGAAAATGAATTGTTGATGGTGACTATGAGGTTTAATTGTGAAGATTTCATTGATGGTGAATATGGTGATTGTGGAGGTGGTGGGTGGTGACAGTGGTGGTGGTGGATGATAGAAGAGGAGAGAGCGATTTTCAGATCTGAAACTACAAAATGTAATGATTTTTATTACAATCTATTTATTTACCAACATGAAAAGGGTATTTACGGGATTTAAGATTAAATTGACTACCTTTGAGAAGGTGAGGGGTATATACATAATGGATAATGGTATTTGTGCATGACCCATGGATATCAGGGGCATATTTAACATTCCCACAAAAATTATATTGGGCAGTGACCCTATTGGCCTAGAACCTTCCACCTGCCAGCCGTGGGGCCTAAAATACTGCCCTACGGTCAACTCTCTTCCGAGAACACTTTAAACACTGTAGGTAGACCGAGACATGTTTTTTTGAGGATTGCTAGCCGAGGATGGTATTACACACCTGTTGATGGTGGTTTTTATCTTAGGGTTAAAATCGTAAAATCCTAGTCAGACAATGACGACACAGAACTTGAGTAATAATGTCTCCACCAAGAACATTTATTGAACCCTTTAATATGTCTGCGAGAAAATTACCAGCGTACCTTTTTTTTACTAATTAGGGTTTCGACAGGCCAAGCCCTAATTCCCACACCACAAGTGCCAATGGCAAACCATGCCATCCAAATCTACCGCACCAAGGCATGCCGACCATGCTAGACGCACCATTCTTCCAATGGAAAACCATGCCATCCACATATACCGCGCCAAGGCATGCCGACCATGCTAGCCTCACAACTGTGCCAATGGCAAACCATGACAGCCACAACCACCGCGCCAAGGCATGCAAACCATGCTAGCCGCACCACTGTGTCAATGGAAAACCATGCCATCCACATCTACCGCGCCAAGGCATGCCAACCATGCTAGTCGCACCATATGCCAATGGCATTCCAAATCCTTGGCCCCACCATGCCAAGCCCTTGGCCCCACCATGCCAAGCCAAACGCACCTTGCCTTAGCCCTAGCCATGCTAGCTACACCATTTGACAATGTCATGCCAAACCCTTTGCCCCGCCATGCCAAGCCAAACCGTCCATGCCAAGCCAAACGCACCTTGCTTTGGCCCTAGCCATGCTAGCCGCACCATGTGCCAACGGCATGCCAAACCCTTGGCCCCGCCATGCCAAGCCGTTCATTCCAAGCCCTTGGCCCCATCGTGCCATGCCAAACGTACCTTTCCATGGCCCCATGCCAACCTAGTCGCGCCACCATGTTGGCCTTCCCTATGCAGCTACCAAAACGAAGGCGTGCGACAATCAACGGTCGCCCTTCAATCCCAGGAGCAAATCCTAGCCGTCAAAGGTTACCAGAAAATGCATGGTAACCTTTGGCCCAAAACCCTAGATTGGCCACGCCAAGGCATGCCAACCTAGCCGCTCCACCATGGTGGCCTTCCCTATGCGGCTACCAAAACGAAGGCGTGCAATAATCAATGGTATCCCTTCAATCTTAGGAGAAAATCCTAGCCGTCTAAGGTTATCAGACAACGCGTGGTAACCTTTGACCTAAAGCCCTAATTTGGCCGCGCCAAACCGCGCCAAGGAATGCCATGCCAACCTTGCTGCGCCACCATGCTGGCCTTCCCTATACGGCCACCAAAAACAAAAGCGTGCGACGATCAACGGCTACCTTTCCTCTTAAGATGCAAAATATCGACCGTCGAAGTTCACCAAGCTAGCAAGTCTCCCATGCTCGACTTGTCATGCAACAACAATATGCTATATGTTTTCCACAAAAACATTCGAGACATCAACACATATCACAAACTGGGGGATCCTCTTTAGGTATTGGTTTTGAGGTTTACAACGTGCGGCGTACACTACGCCTATCATAAGGTAGTGTCATAAGGATGAGGCGGTTAGTAAATACAAGGAGTTAATGGTGAAACACTCTTTTTATGGGACATCAATTCCATGCGTTAACGGTTACCACCTCCTCCCATTTACTCACCCATTTTTCCATTCCTTAATGAGACCAGGGTATGTTTCACTTCGACTTGTATAAATGGATCTTACATATTTACACCGAACAACAAGTTCAGTCAGGAGAAAACAACACTCATAAAACATTTGCTAGCTTTCCATTTGTTAGCTTCCCACTTTCTGATACAAGTCATAGAAAACAATTAATCTTCCAGAAATCAACTATTCTGGTCTCATCATTTTCCTTGTTTCCTCCCCAAAACCAACCTATTCTCCTTCACTTTGTGACCGAGGCAAGTATGGAACAGCCATTTCTTGGTTTAGGCCGGACTTGTACTAATAGATCTCTCGAATCTAAAGTACTCCCTTGGATTACATTGTTTAGGGTTTAGATTCGTTTCTCACGCATACACCCGAAATTACCGAAATCAGCAGAAACCATTTTCACCCTCAAACAATTGGAGACCACAGTGGGAGATCAATCTCTTGGTTACAATATCGATTCCCAAAATTCCGATATCACTTTTTACTTACAACTCCGACATGGTAGAACTCAGATCCGGATCAGCTGCCGAGAACACCAGCGTAGAATCCATCCCTGGTGTTTTCGTTACTTCCAACAACGTCATTATATCACCTAATGACCACAGTAACACCGAAAGCACTCCTTCAGGTGTAACGCCGCCAATCACTAGGGCCAGAGCTACTGCCGCCTCTAATGTCCCTGCGCCACCTGCTAATCACGGCAGTACTGAAAACGCACCTTTGGGCATTACGCCACCAGTCACCAGGACCAGAGCTGCCGCTATCGCTCCTAACGCCTCGTCAAGCATGGAACCTCCAACTACCACTTAGACTCCTACTACCCCACTAACAGGACGAGAAGCTAGAGGAACCAGAGGAAGCCGACCCTATATTACCATTGTTGATTTGATGGAATGCCAGGAGGATCTCGCTAGAGCCCAGACAGATATGGTTTCGACACAGAAAGGAGTACTCATCTTCCTCAAAACCCTAACAGAGCGACTGTCGCGTGAGTCACTCCCTCCAGAGTCGTTTAGAAATGCCTCCAACACCCCCGACGCTAGCACCTTGGTAGAACGTGTCTCCGCGGACGAGGGGATTCGTGCCATAATCGGATTGGAAAGAAGTAAGCCTCCCAATTTTGTCACACGAGAGTATTTGGAGGAAATTCTCCGGAATCAAGCAAGAATGATGAAATAGACATGCATCAGCATCAAATTCCCTACACGTATAAAATACAAAGAATTCCTCTTCCAAGAGGATACTCCTTTCCTCAATTCACCCTCTACGATGGCACCGGAAATGCACGTGAACATGTCTATTGCTTCCTTGAATCCCTTGGCGAACATGAATAAAATCACATTCTCCGTCTGAGGGAGTTTTCGAAATCTCTTACCGGAAGAGCGTACACGTGGTACAATAGCATTACGCCAAACAGCATCCCCAAATGGGGTATCATGGTCACTGCATTTTACAAGAAGTACTTCTTTGTGCCGGAAAAAGTTACCTTCTCGGACTTAGGAAGAATGTACCAGCGGTACAATGAACATCCTAATGATTTTGTTAAGAGATTCAGGGTTCAAGCACTAGACTGTCATGACCCAAACATGACCGAGCAACAGCTGGTGAACCCATGCATCAACGGTATGGCTCCCATTTACCGCGTCTTACCAGAGAACCTGCATTTCCAGACATTATCCGAACTCCTTGAAGCTGTCAGACGATCGGCAACGACAGTACCAGCATTGTTATAAAGAGATAGACCGACCAGAACCGAAGACGTGCGCGAAACTCGCGGGAATAGATATCTCATTAGCAAGAAATTTAGCGCTGGCCCCTCCTCTATGAGCGTAGTAAACCAGGGAGGAAAAATTAAGGCCCGGCTACAGATAAACAGCCTAAATGTGAAGTACTAATACAATGGGTAACCCCGCCATGGTGGGCATCCGCGAAATCTCCCATGCATCATCACGAAGCTGAAGAAAATACCTTGGATTTATCGTTCCCCATTGAGGAGGTAATCGATCTCTTAGAAGCATGGATTCAAGACGATGTTATCAGACTACCATCTCCCAGATGCCCACCGAATAAGGCCGAAATGGCAAACCACAAATAATGCCACTACCACAGATTTGTTCACCACCCAACCAGTGATTGTAACATACTGAAGCATATCTTCAAATAAAATATAGAGACAGGGTAAGTTTAACTAGGAAATGAGGGAGTACATCGAGACCCACTTCCGGTGAGGAATTGTGGGGTCTATAGGGACTCCGTGCATGAGACTGTGCAGTCCATGATGCAACACATATGCGAAATTCTCTACATTTCCTAGGTACAGCGTCAAGATATTTTCACACCTCTGAATCGCGTTGTGTCGGGCAAATGGATTTTTCCCTCCATGGAAGCCACGCCAAGAGCCCAAGTTCTCCCGGCAAGCAGAATCGAAAAGGACAATTGGGGACTGCTGACCACGTCCTATTTAAGAGGAAGTAAATTCGACAACACTCTCATTGATACAGCTTCTGACTTCAACATTGTTACTTTCTAGACTCTGAAAGCTGCGGGATTTACAAAACAAGAGGCTACCCATTCTCCATCCGTGATTAAGAACCCGGGAGGGGGAGCTTTGAACGCGCATGGCTACATCAAACTCGAGGTTAAGATGAGAGACGCTATAACACATAACAAATTCCACATTGTCAAAGAACTGGATTACGATATGATATTGGGGCACTTGTGGGTACTCAACAACAAGGCAGAATTGGAAAATCCCCTCTACCGATGTCAACTCCCGAAAGAATCTCCAACAAACCGTCCCACTCGATGCCGCATCGACGAGTTACCAATGGAACCTGGACACCTGAAGATGACTTGTTGGCGCTAACCCGTGGATTCAAAACGCAAGTAAGTTTGGCCGAACGGTCTTCTCTACAACCTGTCGTTTGTTCCCCTATTCTGTCATGGGGACTCAGCGCGATTACTAGCACGGATGCCGTCAAGAGATTGAATGGGGCGCTGGGACATTCAAACGCTTTGCAAAGGATTTGGTAGATGTCATCGAAACCGACGAAACCAAGATTCAAGCGGTTACACAACACCCGAACTCGTTTCAAATCGGAGATATGGCGGTCAAAGTGAAATAGTTTCAAGTTGGGAAGATGACGGTAAAGATAGTTGTTCGGACCGATTCACCCAAGGAAAAAGAAGACAAGCCAGATCTGGTGGCAGACGTCCTTTTGGGAGGTTACTGACACAGATAAGTTGGGAGGTGTGATAGTTCACTCGCGATGGATCAATCTTTGCGATCCCTAAAAAATGTTGTACTACCCTCCTCCAGTTATTCTCCCTTTAGTATTTCCTTCAGCAATTCCTCATTCCGCTTGATATTTGTATTTCCCCAAGATGAATTCACTGTTTGCGTTCTTCTTTAGGATTTCATTTTATTCAACAAAAAAAAATCTCTCTTTCCGAATAAGTTTTCCAAGTCTCAGAAAAGGTACCAAATAAATCCCAGGTCATTGAGAAGCCATTAACCATCATATCACAACAAAAAAAAACACACACACTAAAACAGTGCCAGAAATACTCTATTCAATTATTCAACATTCCAAAAGGAATAATGTAAGGACATGGAAAGTCGAACAACCTATTCTAATAGAAGATTCAGGTTTTCAAATAAGAAGCTTTATTCAAAAATGAAAAACCGCAAGAGGGATGCTAATTAGAGAAACCCTAACTTCACCACAAATACAAAGAAGGTAAAGACGAATCTGCAGAGCATCAGGAAGACTACGCAATGAATAGAAACAACAAAATAAGAATC
The DNA here is from genome assembly GCA_023529315.1 of Papaver bracteatum. NCBI lineage: Eukaryota > Viridiplantae > Streptophyta > Magnoliopsida > Ranunculales > Papaveraceae > Papaver > Papaver bracteatum. The sequence goes on along the minus strand of JAJJWX010002243.1, from coordinate 29,159 downwards.
TAGTCATCATAAACTGACGCATGAGTCGCCTCGGTCAAAACTATTTTCAATCACTTTCCCCAACAATCTCTCGGGCAGAAAAGGTTCCATCCAACAGCCGCATCAGCATAATCAACCTCAACATCCCACCCCAAAGATTCCTCAACAGCAACAACACCTGTCTCCTTCCCGACGCCCACCTCAACAACCGATCCAGCATATGCCACCATGACTTCCCCAATGTCGCCGACAACAGTTTCGGCGTCTACTGTGAAGGGTGTTTCAGTTTCATCAAACACAATGTCTTCCTCGAAGGTCTTCTTAGTGACTTTTCGAGGAGGATCTCCCAATTCATCCGCATCAGAATCGATAATTGTGTCGCCATCATGGACAAAAAGGTTACGTGGGCTTTCCCCTAAAATTTTCACAGTCTCGGTCTTCTGTCGTTTCAACCTAGAAATGGTCCTTTCCGCCCTAGCACTGGGCCGAGAAGAAGTTTTGGTGCACTGAAGCCTCTCAACACACCGGGGCACTTCATCACCTTCCCTTTCCTCCTCCATGTTCACCGAATCCAAGAAGGTATGAACGCGCACCCGTACTTCACCTAGAAAGATAGAAGGTAGATCCTGGATAATTCATCCAGCTTCATGGAACATAGATTCGATTCTATATAATGCCTCCTCATGAGAAGAAAACTGGTTTTCACCGATTCTAAAGTTTTTCTCCGAAGAGTTAGAGGTGCGGCTACCTCTGGAAGATCCTATTGTGCACTATAAAACCAGAGAAAATGAGCAATCTTTCACCCTATCTACACCGGTAACATACATAAGAAAGAAGACAAAATGGAAACCAGGAGAAAACATGAGACGATACTTGTTAAGAAGATGGGCACGATTTCAGGACAAACTATACGAATGAAATATTCAAGATCATCTCTTATGTTCAGCAGAACGGTGCAATCTCGAAAAGGAAAGCTTTCTACTAGCCGTGAATTAAGGCATGACATTCGGTCTTAATTAAACCTTATTTCTACTAGAAAGTATAAGGTAAAGTCTCATGCCTGTCTATGCGAGATAATTAGGTTTTGGTGAGAAAACATGGAAGTACGTGTTTGAGACACACTTGCCCGTGTTTTACTTTTCTGCCTCCAGCACTGGGATTCGGAAGCAAAACCGGCAACGTAACCTGAGAAGAAGGAGTAACGCCCCCTTCTATGGGCATAGCACTCTCGGATTTTGGAGGAAAGAAAAGCTTTCCTAATTCAAGCTACACAAGAAAATAGGCAACCGCTCCCACAATGGAAAGCTTCACGGTGTCAACCATCCACGTCTCCACATCAAGCCAGCGACCACGTCATGACAACACCCGTGTCGAGTTTACGTTAATCTCTTCACCCCAAACCAATACTATGCTGGAGGCTCCATTCTAAGCCGCACAACACCTGCGGCCCCCATGGTAAGCTAACCAACGCCAGTGGATCTGTTTCAAGACACACCATTTTATAGCCCCATCATGTCAAGCCGTCCACGCATTCCTTGCCTCACCAAACCGCGCCTTACCATGACCGCACCATGCCGAGTCATCCGTTCCATTATTGTGGCCCCATCATGCCAAGATGCTCGTGCCATGACTTTTTGCGCCTGCACCAACTCGCCAAGATAGCGTTATCATCTTCCCTAACCCATTAAAGATGATACGTAGCCAGAACAAACCGACGATCCTCATCTCACCACATCACAATCTACACCACAAATATAATCTATATAAGGCTGCCAAACGCGGGATCATAAACTCTATTTACCTCTCGAAAAAGGTTAGTCAAACTTTCCTGACCATCTTGCATGACCTACGTTTCAATTCCGTCCTTGTCTGTGACCATCATATGCTTACCTCGCAACAATTCTCCGGTTCCGAGCTAAGCAGGGGACTTAATGTTGATGGTGGTTTTTAGCTTAAGGTTAAAATCGTAAAATCCTAGTATGACAATGACGTCACAGAAAATGAGTAATAATGTCTCCACCAAGCACATTTATTGAACCCTTTAATATGTATTCGAGAAAATTACCAGGGTACCTTTTTTTTTTACTAATTAGGGTTTCGACAGGTCAAGCCCTAATTCCCACACCACATGTGCTAATGGAAAACCATGTCAGCCACATCTACCGTGCCAAGGCATGCCGACCATGCTAGCCTCACCATTGTCCCAATATAAAACCATGCCAGCCACATCTACCACGCCAAGGCATATCAACCATGCTAGCCGCACCACTGTGCCAATGGCAAACCATGTCAGCCACATCTATCGCGCCAAGGCATGCCGACTATGCTAGCCGCACCAATGTGTCAATGACAAACCATGACATCCACATATACCATGCCAAGGAATGTCGACCATGCTAGCCGCACAACTGTGCCAATGGCAAACCATGCCAGCTACATCTACCACGCCAAGGCATGTCAACCATGCTAGCCGCACCACTGTGCCAATGGCAAACCATACTATCCACATCTACCGCGCCAAGGCATGCCGACCATGCTATCTTCACCATTGTTCCAATGGAAAACCATGCCAACCACATCTACCGTGCCAAGGCATGCCGACCATGCTAGTTGCACCACTGTGCCAATGGAAAACCATGTCATCCACATCTACCACGCCAACGCATGCCGACCATGCTAGCCGCACCATTGTGCCAATAGCAAACCATGACATCCACATCTACCGCGCCAAGGCATGTCAACCATGCTAGCCGCACCACTGCTCCAATGGAAAACCATGTCAGCTACATATATCACGCCAAGGCATGCCGACCATGCTAGCCGCACCACTTTGTCAATGACAAACCTTGACAGCCACATAAACCGCGCCAAAGAATGTCGACCATGCTAGCTGCACCACTGTTCCAAAGGCAAACCATGCCAGCCACATCTACCGTGCCAAGGCATTCCGACCATGCTAGCCGCACCATTGTGCCAATGTCAATCCATGCCAGCCACATCTACCGTTCCAAGGCATGTCAACCATGCTAGCCGCACCACTGTGCCAATGGCAAGCCATGCCAGGCACATCTACCGCGCCAAGGCATGCCGACCATGCTAGCCGCACTACTGTGTCAATGGAAAACCATGAAAGCCATATCTAGCATGCCAATGCATGCCGACCATGCTAGCCGCACCACTAAGCCAATGTAAAACCATGCTAGCCACATCTACCACGCCAAGGCATGCCGAACATGCTAGCTGCACCATTGTTCCAATGGAAAACCATGGCAGCCACATCTACCGCGCCAAGGCATGACGACCATGCTAGTCGCACCACTGTTCCAATGGAAAACCATGCCAGCCATATCTACCACGCCAAGGCATGCCGACCATGCTATCCGCACCACTTTGCCAATGGCAAACCATGCCAGCCACATCTACCGCGCCAAGGCATGCCGACCATGCTAGTCGCACCACTGTGCCAATGGCAAACCATGCCATCCATATCTACCGCGCCAAGGCATGCCGACCATGCTATCTGCACCACTTTTCCAATGGCAAACCATGCCAGCCACATCTACCGCGCCAAGGCATGACGACCATTCTAGTCGCACCACTGTGCCAATGGAAAACCATGCCAGCCATATCTACCGCACCAAGGCATGCCAACCATGCTATCCGCACCACTTTGCCAATGGCAAACCATGCCAGCCACATCTACCGCGCCAAGGCATGTCAACCATGCTAGCCGCACCACTGCGCCAATGGCAAACCATATCAGACACATATATCACGCCAAGGCATGCCGACCATGCTAGCCGCACCACTATGTCAATGAAAAACCTTGACACCCACATCTATCGCGCCAAGGAATGCCCACCATGCTAGCCGCACCACTGTTCCAAAGGCAAACCATGCCAGCCACATCTACCGTGCCAAGGCATGCCGACCATGCTAGTCGCACCATTGTGCCAATGGAAATCCATGCCAGCCACATCTACCGCGCCAAGGAATTTCAACCATGCTAGCCGCACCACTGTGCCAATGGCTAACCATGCCATCCACATCTACCGCGCCAAGGCATGCCGACCATGCTAGCCGCACCACTGTGTCAATGGAAAACCATGATAGCCAAATCTAGCATGCCAAGGCATGCCGACCATGCTATCCGCACCACTAAGCCAATGGAAAACCATTCCATCCACATCTACCATGCCAAGGCATGCCGAACATGCTAGCCGCACCACTGTTCCAATGGCAAACCATGCCAGCCACATCTACCGCGCCAAGGCATGTCGACCTTGCTAGTCGCACCACTTTGCCAATGGCAAACCATGCCAGCCATATCTATCGCGCCAAGGCATGCCGACCATGCTATCCGCACCACTTTGCCAATGGAAAACCCTTCCATCCACATCTACCGCGCCAAGGCATGCCGAATATGCTAGCCGCACCATATGCCAATAGCATGCCAAACCTTTGGCCCCATCATGCCAATCCAAAAGCACATTTCCTTGGCCCTAGCCATGTTATCCGCACCATGTGCCAATGGCATGCCAAACCCTTGGCCCTGCCATGCTAAGCCAAACGCACCTTACCTTATCCCAAGCCAAGCTAGCCGCACCATGTGCCAACGACATGCCAAACCCTTGGCCCCACCATGCCAAGCCGTCCATGACAAGCCCTTAGCCCCACTGTGCCATGCAAAACGCAGCTTGCCATGGCCCCATGCCAACCTAGCCGCGCCACCATGTTGTCCTTCCCTATGTGACTACCAAAATGAAGGCGTGCGATAATCAACGGTCGCCCTTCAATCCCAGGAGAAAATCCTAGCCGTCCAAGGTTACCGGACAACGCATGGTAACCTTTAGCCCAAAACCCTAGATTGGCCATGCCAAACCGCGCCAAGGCATGCCAACCTATTTGCGCCACCATGATGGCCTTCCATATGTGGCTACCAAAAAGAAGGCTGCGATAATCAACGGTCGCCCTTCAATCCCAGGAGCAAATCCTAGACTTCCAAGGTTACCAGAAAACGCATGGTAACCTTTGACCTAAAACCCTAATTTGGTCGTGGAAAACCGCGCCAAGGCATGCCAACCTTGCCATGCCACCATGCTGGCCTTCCCTATACGGCCACCAAAATCGAATGCGTGTGACGATCAACGGCTACCTTTCCTCTTAAGATACAAAATCTCGACCATCGAAGGTCACCAAGCTAGCAAGTCTCCCAAGCTCTACTTACCAGGAAACAACAATGTGCCACATGTTTTCCACAAAAACATTCGAGATATCAACCCATATCACAAACTGGCGGATCCTCTTTGGGTATTGGTTTGGCGGTTTACAGCGTGCGGCGTACACTACGCCCGTCATAAGGAAGTGTCATAAGGTTGAGGCAGTTATTAAATACAGGGAGTTAATGGTGAAACATTCTTTTTATGGGACATCAATTTCATGCGTTAACGGTTACCACCTCCTCCCATTTGCTCACATATTTTTCCATTCCTTAATAAGACCAGAGTACGTTTCACTTCGACTTGTATTAATGTGTCTTACATATTTCCACCGAACAACAAGTGCAGTGAGGAGCATACAACACTCAAAAAACATTTGCTAGATTTCCATTTCTTAGGTTCCCACTTTCTGATACAAGTCGTAGAAAATAACTACTCTTCCAGAAATCAACTATTCTGGTCTTATCACTTTCCTTGCTTCCCTCCCCAAAACCAACCCATTCTCCTTCACTTTGTGACCGAGGCAAGTCTGGAATGGCCATTTCTAGGTTTAGGCCGGACTTGTACATATTGATCTCTCGAATCTAAAGTACTCCCTTGCAGTAAATTGTTTAGGGATTCGATTCGTTTCTCACTCATACACCCGAAATTACCGAAATCAGCAGAAACCATTTTCACTCTCAAACAACACCCTAATAAAATAGTAAGTACATGTGATGTGACTGTTGGGTGTCGTCAAACTTACTTTATTGGCTAATGGTTTTGACTATCTGGGATGGGATCATCAAATGCTCGGAGTTGAGCATTCTCCTATCTCATTTGAATATTCGATCAACTCACAGTGGGGTGGAAGTACAACTTAACCGAGATAGAATTTTCTTCACAAATCTCGTTGTCGGGAGAAGTATAAATTTTACTCTAAAAGTCAGCGATATGTGACTCTATAGTAACCATACGATTAGTTGGGCTTGCTGCAAAAACATAACAACCTATTTATGGTTGGGTCGATTGTCGACCTAGCCCTATGATCTTTTAGGGCTAAGAAAACATGAATTCCTAGCGGTAAGTTCTAATTTACCACTGGGTACTCTAGAAACAAAAAGAAAATAGATATATTAGTTTTGAATTTCAAACGCCAACTATAAATCAATTCACTAATCTAATTTTACTATTGACACTCATTATTTTCTAATTGAGTTACTTAACACAAAATAACAGTGGACAGTGTATATTAAAGATTGTAGGAAAATGGGTCATTCAATTTACTACAAAATAGCCATATTTTGTGTTCCTGTCATCCCTCAAGAAAAAATCCTGCAACCACAAAGACAACTTTCCAAAAAAAACCTGGCTTTATCTTTTTTTTATCAAATCTTCTAGTCACTCTCTTAGTATTAATGGATTTTCATTAATGGATTTTCCACTAAGACCATTAACGTCTCGAATTGATAAAGACCCCAAACTAATCATCGAATTCTTTTCTTGTACATTTACCAAATTCTACTACTTCCGAACAAAGAAACAACACAGTTATCATCGAAATTTTCTATTTTTAAAATTCTAGTACAGATCTCATGTGATATTTGTTAATCACTTTGGTTTGTGATAATTTTTAGCAGCATTATTAGGCTTTACATTTGAAAAAATCATATCATACACCTATCTTTCCATAATATCCAAATAGTACCGATCAGTGAGAAAGTACACGTAAGTATCATTCATACTATTAGAAACAGAACTCACAGTAGGGTCAGAGATGAACTAACTTATAATCAAATCTAAGATACTAGGATAAGAAGAAGACATATTTAGAGTATTAATATACCCAGCCAAACTGATCCAGCATAAGAGAAACTTATTAACAAGTACTTTACAAACTCAAGTGGAGCATCACATAAACTGCAGTGAGCATTTATATTCGGCTTGAACCTGTCTATTTTATCTTTAACGAGCACGATGTACCTTACGCACTTCCAAATAAAAAGTTTAGTCCTATGTTGGAGTTCAAACTTCCATATATCTTTTTAAACTCCAGTTAATATTGTTTATTGAGCATGTCTAGCTAGGAGAAGAAGAATCACTAAAAGTGTTATAAACATTTTCAACAGAAAATATGCCCTTTTTTTATCAGGAATCCAGATTAGGATTTCTCTCCTAACATGGGAATATACATAAACAGAGTTTTAGCTACATAATTTTGTTGTTGGATCAAGAGGGTATTGAATATCAACTACGTACCAAATTTTAATTGTGTCCAAAACATTGTAGATACCAGTCCAGATCCAAGGACACTTATCTTTTAATGTTTCTTAATGCGAGAAATTGCAATGCCTAATTAGAATACTCATACTTAAATACTATGACCAATAGCTCATCAAAATTATCACAAATCTTCCAAGCCAGCTTACATATCACACTATTATTAAAGTTTACTAAGTTCCTTTTAGAGACACTATATTCCAGAAACTGAAATTTATTCTTCTATTTCCCACAAGTCCCCGAAAAAACTTCATATGCATGGAATCCAAATGAGAGATCAGATTCTTAAGAATTAAAAAGAAGCTCATCTGATAAAGTGGGTAGGGAGCTAAGGACAATACCACCGGGTAGGATAGTTAGGTGGTTTAATTTCTCGATTGAAAACCTTATTTTCAATCGAGAAATCTAACCTAACAAATTACCATATATTAGGTTTCAAGTGAAAAATGGATTTCGTATGTAAAGAGTGTTCGAAAACTAATAATAAATCCATCTATGTAGGCATGAATATTACATGAGGCGAGATAATATTTGATTTAAATTAATATGGTAATTTGTAAATGAAAAATAAAATAAAAAATAAGATAGAAACTAAAGATGTTATATTCTAAATAACAATATTATTATGTGTATCCCCTTCAAATCGAGGTGCATATTTTTGACTTTCTCATTGGTGATGAACTTCTTGGGAAAATGAAGACAAGGGAAAAAGACTCGACAAAGTATCCATATTATCTTACTATATTTACTATGTACAAACTTGTTACACTCACTTGGTTGAATTCCCAGCACAAAGCCATTTTGTTATGAGATTGGTATGAGTTGTAATGAAAAAAATAAAGTTTTTTCTTAATTATTTTGAAATTATGCATGTAGTTTGTTTGATGGGGATCTTTGTAGTTTGAACTGGGTCTATTATTATTCTTTTAGATGGTTTTAATTATTTTCCTCGACAAAGGTTGGGGTTTATTTATGTGATTTTGATGTTATACCAAAAATTTACACTAGTCCAAAACTTGGTTTTTAGGACACTTGGGGCAGGAGGAAAATGACATATCTCACACGTGGTTATATATTTTACGGCTAGGATTTGTCAAAACATTTGTATTTGCTAAATAACAGTAGGAATCTGTCAAGTTTTTCGGTTCTGTTTAGGACGGAAAATATTCGTCATATAAGGTTGTTTTCGACAGATTCTTCCCATCCTAAATTCCACGTTTTGGACTAGTGTTAAAACAAAAAATTTTATGAAAATGTGTCACATATATTAAAAACATAATTAACAACCTCGTTATTGTCGTACATGTACCAACAAAACATATCATAAAAGTATGTTTTTAGGCTATTTGTCAAAAATAAAAGTTGCGGATTTTGAAGTTGGTAAGAAGTAATTGCTTTACATATGAAATCATTTGGATTAGTATCACCGGGGTCTTAAGTTTTTTGATGTTTCTTAGTTCTTAGATTTGCAATCACTTTTATGATGTTTACGAACAATCAAAACTGAAAAAGAAAAGAAAAGTGTCGATGTTTTATTTTGCAAGTTATAGTTTTTCATGTGATGTATTCATGTAGACGGCATTATTATACTGCAACCTTATTTGAAAACACTACGCCAAATCAGGGTATATTTGGCAGGGCCTCTTTGAGAAATTTGACAAGGAAGCCCTGTAAATTCATTTTTGACGGGCCAAGGCTATCAAAATAAGATAAATTAGTGAGGCCCTTATTGGATTTCATTTTTGACGGGGCATTTCATTTATCGGATAAGTGTTTTTCTACTCTATTTCATTTTAGAAAAATTCATCTCTCTTCTTTCGACTTCTTATAGAGAAACGAAAAAAAAAGGAACCCTATATTTCGGTTTCGATCTTCTCTGGTGGATTTGATTCAGCCGGGGGGGTTAATTCCAACCTTTATTGAGATTTCATTAGGAGGATTATCATCTCAGATCCGATACTCTTTTATCCAATCTTAGTCTAGATTTCAATCTTAACTTTCCCAATATTCTTCTTCTGCTTTGCCTCCGTAGAACAATTATTCGATCCTGTGAAACCAGCTAGTGTCATTGGAGCTGGGGATCGAAGATTTGAGGTAATCTTTGTGCTGAGTCATTCCATCTTTATTTCAATTTTAATACTCAAAGAAGGTATAGTAAATCTAGGGTTTAAAGGGTTTAAAAACAGCAAACTAAATGGTAGTAGTTCAATGAGAATTTTTATGATCATCTTTCGATTACAACATTTAAAGTTATAATTTCTGCTAATTTATTATTCAGATGCACTAATTTTTCAGTATAATTTAAACACATATATTTGAATGATAGAAAGGCAACATGGGAGGATAAAATCAGCAACTTGCTGGATTCACTTGTACATCATACACCTTGCATGTTAGTTAACTGGTCCCTGGACCCGATTTTACTCCAGCCAAAGCTAACTAGCATAGGATAAAAGCTTCAGGAACTCTCTAAAGAAAAATCATGTATACAAATGGATAGATGAAAACAATGGGTTTAGCAAATTAGAAGCCATAGAGGAATTTAGTAGGACTACAAACTAAGATGGTTGGTTTATACTTATCTAAGTAAACACTCAAAATTAAGTATTGTTTCATGTATGATGTATACAAAACGCAACGATGATCTTCAGCTAACGCATATAACTATCTGTTGATATCTATGGCAGCATATGTAATATTTGTCTCAAACGTAATGACAATAGTTTTCTTTTGTAATAATTTGGCATCTGTCTCGGTTTTTTTCTTTTATCTAAACATTTTTTGTTTCCTTATAGGCGAAACATAAATTTGATCCATTAAGAACAAGGATTTCGACGCTGAATCTCTTAAACTTCAGAAAAAGGAATCAACCCAGGTAAGATGTTATACAAGTTAACTGGTCTTATGAGATTTTATACAAGTTAACCAAGGAATCTCTTAACACCTAAAAATCCTTCATACCCACCGCCTTCCGTGAGTGATTCACTTCCTCCGACTGGGAACCGAATGAGACATTGCAAAATGATATCCTTTGTGTTAGTGCTTGTCAATGAAGGTTTAATAAGTACCTAGATAGTGTGTGTTTGTCTCATCCAAAATGATATTAAGAATACTTTAGAATGAGAACTCAAACCATAGAGTATGTAATATGTAGGGATTTATAGCTGTGAGGTTAGTTTGTTAAATATCATTGATAAAGTTCTTAGCTCCTCTTAATGCCACAGCCCACCTAGACCTTAAATCTTGTTTCCGTAGCCGTCCTTATTAGAACAAAAGAAGATCCAAAAGAGGAATGGATATAAGAACTCTAGATAGAGTGGCTATATGTGTATATAATAGATTAAAGTTGTTGAATACATACATTATATATGTTTGTTAATACTCATATACTACTAGCTCGACCTCTTTCCTACTTTACAACCCTGTGTTTACTACCATGTTAATGTATGTGCTTTATAGGGATGAGGGAAACGAGGGAATTTGGTGGAAGCACTTTTTGCATGAAAATGTGTAAAGGTTATATTTTGTCCATTAAGAAGATGAGGGAATTAGATTCATACACCACCAACTGATGTTTCTTTGTTTCTTCTTCTTCCTTTTTAAGTTTGTACTGACTACTATTTTACAACCTCATCATTTTAATAACAGTTCACGTGAGAAGTATTACATATAATTATGTTCTAAGATATTGCTTCATTATGTTCTTCTTATAGGAACATCACATACATCTAGAATCAAGAGCAACAACAGCCTCTTCAACCTAATTGCAACTGAAGACCTGTTCAGGTTAGTGACTAAATTTACTAAAAATTTTTTTTTTTCAATTTTATAAACATGGGATTAATACTCATTTTATAATTCAATAACTATGCATGTTACTTAAAATCTTGATAAATGAAATTGTTTGATGTATGCATAAGTCACTCAGATTACAATTATGGGTTTGATAGGTTGACTTTGAACACTGGTGAAGAATTCTCTTGGTTAAATTCTATTTCTTTAAGGGGTTTTTATGTGTTTAGGAGTCTGATTCTTTTACCCTTAGCAGTTGATTACAGTTTGGTGTTTTGATGAGATATGTTTGTCAAGGGGAATAAAGGAGTGTATACAATCTAGCAGAGCAACACTAAACGGTCCTATTTTTAACTGCATATGTTTTTAGTAATTGGTTTTGTGCATATGTAACTGGTAGATGTCTGATATACCTCCGATTAAAGACAGGATGGACGCACCTCGATTCTCAGATGAATATATTGATGGTATGATATATTTTATTCAATTCGTAAAAGATAACTTAGCTCAGCTTAAAAAAGGTTTATGAGGACTTATTTGTTGGAATAGTAATTCCTTCTATATGTTGTTACATTTAGATTATGTTTTATCTTGTAGAGGAAAATTAAAGAACTTGTAGATGCTAATCTAGAAGGTCAGAATGATATCTGTTTGTACCCTATTAAAATGGTGCACGTGAAGCCTGTACAAGGTGTTCAATAACTGTGAAATATGGTTTATTATAGAAACCCGTTTTATTTATCAAATAAGCCCATTGGTTTATTGTAGAAACTCGTTGGTTTATTAAATAAACCCTTTTGGCTTATTATAGAATCCCTCTGGTTTATTATGGAAACCCACTTTGCTTAATATGGAAGCTCAATCTGGTTTATCATGGATGCCCACTTGGCTTAAGATGGAAGCCCAATTCGGTTTATTATAGAAACCCACTTGGCTTAATATGGAAGCTCAATCTGGTTTATTGTAGAAACCCACTTGGTTTATTATTGAAACCTGTTGAATTTATTATGGAAATTCATTTTTGCTTATTGTAGAAGCCCAAAGGTCCATAGGTAATAAGATCCTAATAAAAACAGGATAATATTACCATAGGATAATTATCTTATAGGTAGTTATAGTTAATATATAAGATAATTATAGAAACCCTAACAAAAAGAGGGTAATTATCTTTAATTTTAATTATTATTTAAGATAATAATTAAGATATATACAAAAACCCTAACAGAAAGAGGAAGAATAGTTTAGATATTATAATTATTTAAGATAGTTACAATTCCTAAGAGAGAGGATAATTATTATTCAAGATAATAATTAAGATAGATCAGAATTATGATAAATAACAAACTTTATTATGAATCTGGTTATTTTCTTGGATTTTTACAGGCAAGGGAAGTTATTAAGATAACTATGGAAACCCTAAATCACTACACCATTTTAAGGATTTCGCAACCCAGGTTTGCAATGGCACTAGTGCGGTTGCGAAATTTTTGGTTGCTAATTGCAACTGATATTTTTTCGCAACGGAGGAATGACGTTGCGAATATTGCAACCTCCCACACAAGGTTGCGAACCGCAACTGCGTTGGGTTCAAGCGTTTGAACCACGTGCGTGGTCGGGAACACTAGGACTTATAAACACGCCCCAGTCAAACTGTGGTCAAGACTTAGTTTTCTTTTTCCACCCTTAATCCCAATCTAGGGTATATCCCAATCGAGTTCCCTCCTCATCTTCATTATTCTCCGCCAAACACAGATACTCAGTCTCTCCTCCCTCTCCTCTCATCTCCATCTCGATCTGCTTTTTTTCCTCTCAATCTCTAAAATCTATCATCGTGTAGAACTGAATATCATCGGGTATAGATTTTTACATAGTTTTTAGGGTTTATAGATTTCGATTTCTAGGGTTTCGGTTGTGATTTTTAGGGTTCAGAGATTTGATTCTAGGATTTAGAGATTTTGATTTAAGTTTATCGAATCCGTTCCATTTAAGTTTTTGGTTTTTAGGGTTTAATGTTTGATTTCAGTTTTTTGATTTCGTTTGTGAATCTGATTCTTTCAATTTCAGTTTATTTATTTATTTTCTTTCCATTTTATGGTTTGTTGTTTATCTGAATCTAATACCATTTTTTTAGGGTTTGTCAAGATTGAAGAACTGAAGTTCGGTTCATTGGATCTTGAAGAAGAAATGGTCAGAGTTTTTTTGTTGTTTATCTGAATCTAATACACTTTTTATCCAACTGTGAAATTGTTTTGATTATTTTGGTTCCTTTTATATGTTATTTCCATTTTATGGTTTGTTGTTTATCTGAATCTAATGCTTTTTTTCTTCCATGTTAGGGTTTGTCAAGATTGAAGAACTTAAGTTCAGTTCATTAGGGTTTGAAGAACTGGTCAGAGTTGGTTTAGGAAAACTAAGAAGGTATATCCAACTGTTTTGATTATTTTGGTTCTTTTTATATTGTTTAGCTGAAGTTTGATAGAATCTCATTGAGCATGATAAAAATGGTCCTAGCGGGGAATTTTCAATTTGCATATGCAAGGAGAAGTTATCTATTGGTCCTTGTCGTTTGGTAGTAAAAACAAATGGTTTAGCAATACCAACTCTATTAATTGAAAATTAAAACTCATCAAAAAGTAATTCCTAGTACTTTTGACAACTCCATGCTTTGCGTGTGGTACCGATGATTTTTTTTTTGCTTCTGATCCCAAGATGCTAACTAATTATATTTTCTAGATAAAAAATCAGAAGTTAACCAATGCGGGTTCTGAGAAAGATATACGTCACTTTGAATTTGAAGTTATTTCATCTATATGTCATACACCATGCTTCAGAATTTGATCTGGATTGTAGTTTTTTTGCAAGATCTTTTACACTTCCAGCTCCATAATCCCCTTACATCTTCGTATAATGTCTCTTTATGCACTAGAACATGATCCATCCGATGTTATTTCATTTTTCAGACTATTAAATATCAAGCATGTGATGTTCTTGAAATTCTCCCTGGGCAAGATCCTGTTGCGCTGGATGCTTTCATACATCGATGTAATCTTGATCCAGAGATGTTTATAACGGTATCTTTCTGCGGCCTATGTTTCACTTTCTTATTTGCATTTATCATCTTTTTCAGCATGTCATAGATTTGTAGTGCCAGGAAACTACCATATTGTCCTATGAATTATTCATTATTCTGAGGAAGCACACTTGTTTCTGGGTACGTCTGAAATTTAAGTGTTCCCTTGTAGAGAGTTGGTACTGTAATCTCCATGCTGCAAAGTTCTTTTTTCCCAAGTGCAATTAACAAAATTTCATAATTTATTAAATGATTTGAACTGTATCAGTATCTAACGGTGCCATCAAGTATTGATACCACTTGCATCTGCCACAAGCATTTCGCATATTTCATGTTTTATTCTGGTCTTGTACAAGTGTTAACTTGTTGACCGTTAGTGCTAATTTGGTCTGCCTTATCCCAGACTATTACGTACAGCCAAACATCTTCAAACTCATGTTTTAATAAGCGCACTGAATATACAAAAAAGAAAAATCCATGTTTCAAGATCTTCCCAAATTATTTATAAGGGTTCCATACTATCTCACCAACCAGAGCTCCTAGTGGGGTTAGTAGTATTCTGTCTTCTCAACCAATTTACTATCTGGAAGAAGATACCTAATTTCAGGATGGTCACTTGATCTAGTGGAAAAAAAAATCAATTTTGAGACCCATCATCTTTGAATGTCTGGATGTCTGGTAATACTCACTATATGTTTTCGCATTGATTAAGTAATATCCGAACTCCAAAGGTCCTCCGCAGTACATTTTTATTTAAGTGCATGGTTATGATAGCCTAAATTCTGGTGTTTCCCGTGTTCGCTGAAATCGGGGTGTTGCATTTATTTGTTCATATATGGTCGTCTAATTCTCTGAGAAGAAGTCTTTCCCATTCATTTGAAATTTATCATATTCTCAAAAAATTTAGGTTCAGGCGATAGATGGTGAGAACGGAGCTCTTGATTCTGCCATAGACACTCAAAGTGGTCTTGTAAAACTGAAAACCTTTGTTGAACTGACAATGGATGTGGCATCAGCTTCTCCACGTCGATATTTCTTTGAGGCAAGAGTCTTGTATGTCCAGCACTTATTAACACATGCTATATTTACTTTATTCTATTTTGTAATTCAAGCTTCCTCTTTGCTTAGTGCCTTTTTTTTGATTGATTTTACTTTCTGGTGAGATTCTGTAATTCAGCCTTATCATAGACTGGATGAGCGAAGCATCTGTATGTTGTCTATAGTTGTTTTCTCCTTTGATGATATTAATATTTACCTCTTTGAAAAATTGCAGGTCATGAGTTTTTTTGCAACTGCTGAACATGAGAAGGAAAGGCTTCAGTATTTCGCTTCAACCGAAAGAAGAGATGATCTATACCGGTACAACCAGAAAGAGCGAAGAACAGTTTTGGAGGTAAACCATTCGTTATTAATATTATTATTACTCGCTGCATGATGTGATTGTTGTTGTTTTTTACTTGGTTAGTTCTTTAGAACTTACCATGCATTATATCTAATCAGTAAAAATATAGATAGCACCTTGTATGTTTGTTCTCTGTTTATTTACTTTCCATTTTGTTTTAGCTTAATCAATCCTTGTGATTGTGTTACAGATTTTTGTTTTTTAATAGTAAAATTTTCTTACCCTTCTAATTGAAAACATAGTTTTTTATACAGGTTCTAGATGATTTTCCCTCTATGCGAATGCCATTTGAATGGCTTGTTCAATTGGTCCCACCACTAAAAACAAGGGCATTCTCCATTTATTCATATCCTCTTTCTCATGCGGATCAAGTTCACCTTATTGTGAGTGTTGTTTCTTAGAAGACTCCTTACGAGAGGTTGCGATCTGATCTTTTCTCAGCATGGTTGGCCGGGATTGATCCAAAAGAAGGTATTTATAGTGTAACTTACAGTTTAAGGCTCAAGGTCTTAATTCTTGCACCAAGAGAATGTTCTAGTCAAGAAACGTGAAAACTAATATCAGTTAAACTGGTACTGAAATTTGGAAGCCTAATTAAACTTCTGTACGCAGTAGTTGATAACCTCAAATTATGAAATAATACGTGAACTGTTCCAGTTGTCATAAGCCCTCGGGCCTTGGATGATGAGGTTTCATACTAGTCATCTGATTGGAAGAATTTGTGATGCTTTGTTCGTAGGTTAATTGAATGACGCTCTGTTGTGAGATCGGAAGGTTGGAGAACAAAGCAGCAAAGCAGCAGCCATTAGGTCCCTTAGCAGCTGCAAAATTTGTAAGTTATAATGTAGTATCTCCTTATAGAGATTCAAGTTAGAAGAACATGGGAATTTCATAACTTTATACAAACTAAACTTAGGAACTAAGTAAGTTTATGTGTATGTCCATTAAATGAATGACATAATTTGTATCAAATGCTCATACTTGTTGTTAACTTCAATTAAAGAATTTTTTTTTCATAATGGTGAATGTGGAAATGAAAGTGAGTGTAAAAGTTTGTACATCTGTAGAATGCTGAATATGGAGAACTGGGTAACTGCAGGGGGAAATGGATTTTGACCAGGTCAATGAAGGGTTGACATTTTTTTTTTAGGTTGCAAAATATTAGCAACGTCTTCAATATGTTGCTAAATTAGAACTAGAACCAATAAATTAGAACCAGAACCAATAACATTTAGTTCCGGGTAGGGATATTCCTGTAATTCGAAACATCTTAGAAACGACATATCTCTTTTGCGAATAAATAGCGTCGCAACCGCACTTGCCGTTGTGAAACCCCGTTGCTGACCTAGAGTCGCAACGTAGCTTATGCCGTTGCGAAAAATGCAACGTCGTGTTTTGCAACGCCGGATTTCCGTTACAACCCCAGTCAGCAACGTCCAGATTCCGTTGCGAAACTCTAAAAATGGTGTAGTGAAGATAGACCTACTTTCTGCCTATAAATAGAGGTTAAATTCTAACTCAAAAGGTACAAATTTTCTAATCCTTTTCCATACAATACATCTGCTAAGAAACTCTCCTGACCTTAGCATCAGAGGGTTTTTGCAGGTACCCCCACCATTCAACGTCAATCACACCATCGTCAACTATTTCTTGTGGAGTTAAATCAATAGTTGGAGATCAATCAGTTAACATTAATATCAGTTTTATCAACATTTTTTGGTGGAATCAAACCAACGACGAAGATTTAATCATCTCAAAGAGTGTTTGGGTGAATATTTTTGCACCAACAATATCGACAACGATGCTATTGCTAAGGTATTTGAGAACATAATTAGTATATATTTTTTGTGAATTTTAATCTTCTCCACTGGTGAATGGAGTACCTTACAATCTTACTTTTAATGTATCATTCTCATACATGTGGACGTGATAAAAAATGTTATGTACTAGGAATGGGAGGAGGTGTTGCGAAGACCCAGATGCTAGATTCGGCATTAAGTAGAGAGACTCTTCGTAAAGTACAACAAGAAAAAATAAGTATGCGGTCTGATATCCAATTACTCCAAACACAAGTTGGACACTCGTACAAATATGTATTTCATCATCATCATCAATCAGGTACAATCAATATTAAATCTTAGAAAGTAATTTGTTAAATTTGTAAACAATCTGGAAAAGAATAAACAAAGATGTAAGGGTGATTCTATACTTGTCATTCACTCACATTTCAATGGAATTTTGAGAAACATTGGTAAGTTGGTATCTTATAGAATCTGTATTATTATTTATGGTGCCTTTATTTGTTTTGGGAAGTTTAACATCAGATTACTTCATATAATGAGAATTTGAGGGGACCAGTTCAATTAGAAAGATAGGATATTTACCTGGAAATTCATGTTTAGTTTTTCGTGACAATACTTCATCGGTATAGAAATTTCATGTTTATGTGAGCAATCACCTTGTGCAGGTCACTTTGAATTAGTTATTGATAGTACAACAGTAGAGATCCGGCTAGTTAATACTTTCTGACTCGTACATCTTAGCATTCACCTTATTTAGTATTGCTGAACCTTTTTTTTTTGTTTGGTATTGCTGCATCTAGGCTCCTGATGATTCCAACCTGCCTTCTGCTAGCAAATGCTTCATCAAAAACTTCAGAGGGAAAACCATTGCTTTGGGAATTTACAATAATGATGCTGCCCCAATGAAGCATGTATATAGCGTAAGTGTTGAAGAAATATTTAACAGAGATGCAGAATTGTATGATGAAGATGGAACTCTTGGTAATATTATACTTGGGCGGCTGATCAATTGGCTGAAAGGAAGTCTTTTATTGGTAATAAACCATGTCAATCAATGGGGTTTTGTCAATCGGTAATAGACAACATGTTTTCTTTTAGATTATAGATCCCATATGAAGTCTTTATTAGTTTTAGACTGTGTCACTCTAGTTTTAGACTTTAACTATACTCTTCTTGTCTATTGTGGTATTTTCTTATGTCGTCTTGTTGGATGTTTTTTGGACGAAGAATCCGTTTGAGGCTAAAAATTTACAATTTATGGAGATTTATTTTGAAGTTAAAAATGTCTTAATATTTCTTTTAATTACTAATTAAGCGATCAAGAAATTATTTATATAATTATCAGGAATAAATAGGCTAACAAATCAATTTTGAATTGATTGACAAGCAATGCATGTCAAAAATTATTGACAAGCATAGCCTGTAGTTAATCATTAATTGTTATTGAAAACAGGTTACCATTAAATAAGGTTTTTGACACCTTAAAATACGACAGTCCATCTGACGGGAGAGGACTGTCGAAAACCTGTATTATTGACAGACTTATCCTATCAATAAAGGTGAATTTTGGCGTAGTAAAATTATAAACCAGACACCCTAGCAGAGTCATGCATTCTCTTTTCCCCGTTTTTCTATAATGAGAATGATATTTTTTCATATTAATTTGTAGGCAATGTAGATGTTGATATACATCACTGTAGTCCAAGGATAAAGCTCTAATTCGTACCTAAAAATGGTAAGGGCAAGGAGATTGATTCCAAGGCTAACATCTACATTGTTGACATACTTCTTTTCAAAGTCAAAACATAAAGGAGTAATTTTTCTTTGCAATTTTCGGGTAAAAGTGGATCATATTACTCGGGATATGAAAAAGTAAATCATCTCTTACCATAAAAATTGTGGAGAAAGAGGAAAAAGAAGTGGTAAGTGATAAAATATGTTATGTGAGAGAAAGGGCGACAAAGACTAAAAGAAATAAGAGATGAGATATGTTAAGAGATAAAAACATGGTATTGATCTGGTGTCAGCTGCTTGAATTCACTGATAAAGTAGAAAAATAACGATAAAATTTATGCCCGTGAAGTTTGAATTCACTGATAAAGTGTAACATATATTGTTAAGGCAGTCTCATACAAGCACCAACATGGCATAGTTTATAAATATTTAAGGTCTGGAAATACCTTTGGGTCTATTTGTTGAAAATAAAATAGGGTATGAGTTAGCTAATAGTGATTTACAAAGAGATCGAGATATTTTTTATGCAAGAGATTTTGAGAAGTTTTCATTGAAGTCGATGAATTATAGAAAAAAGAAAAAAAAAGATAGTATAAGATTTCTACTTACATTCATCAAAAAGAAAAATAACTATCCAAAAATCATTTTACAAAATAAACATAGAAAAAGATTGAATATAAATCTACATGTCTAACATAAATCATAACTATGTTAATTTGTCAACCGAAAATTAAAATAAAGTGAAAATAAACATGAATATAAGGATTATAATCTCTTAATCTTATAAGGTTTGTTAAATAAGATTAAAAGTCTCTTAAAATTTTACATATCTATGAGTGTCTGTTCTCATGCTTTTTATGGTATATTTAAGACAAAAGTCCCTGAATATCCATATCATTGATTTCAATATCTAAATGCAATAACAGAGATATTCTGAAAATTTCTCCAATAATAGAGATTCTAAGAGATTTAAAAAAAAAATCCCGATCGATTAAGAGGGTATTTGAAATATATCTAGATCACTCTCTATAAATCTAAGTTCACGAACCCCGTGTAAATTTCAAACTTCAAAACAAACAAGAAATTAAAAATTTATTTGAAGCATGATATTTATTGATCTACTAAGAGTCTATTACAAGAGGGTATTTAATACCCTGAGACTCAATTATAGAAATTACGATAACATGACAGAGAAGCAAAATGTGAAAATCATTCTCTGGATTACAAGAAATTACGAGATAGATGTTGTAGATGGTGGGGTGGATTTGGATGAGGTTTCCGAGGATTCGTAAGCCTCGACGGATGATTTTCACAAGAAATGCTGTACTTTTTACGGGCATATCTGAGTCCATGAACTTGGATTTTGGTAATGAGTTAGGATTCAAATAACCTGAGATAATAGCCTGTCTACCTATTTGTTCTCCAATTATATCCATATCTTCAACCTGAGTTTTTAGCCTTGAGTTTGAATTGAAGTAATATCCAATCTTCTTCCCGTGAGGATTTATTTCTAAAAGCTAATAGTGCTAATACAAATATTACTAAATGGAAACCAAGATACAATCAGAAATACAACTAAAAGCTAAAATGATAACGAGTTACTAAAAATACTAAACTGAAAAGGTGCAAAAGGAAATAAAAACTCGACCTACACTAATATATACTTCATGGGGCCGCCAATACTCTGGCCAGACTAGCTAGGAAATCTTATGTTAATAGTATCTGGGACAAGCAAACCCCCTGCGTGTATTTTAGATAAACTGTTCTTTGTGTAGTAACTTTGTATCTTTTTGTTGGTTTTATAAATAACCTTTGCCTTAAAAATAAATTAAACACTAATACTTCGCCAAAAAGTAAATACAATGAGACTGATAGAAAATAACAAGTAAAGGTGATGGATTCATCGGGAAATTCATACCAATTAGGTTTTGTGCTTGACGCTGAAAAACAAGCAAGAAATAATTGTTTAATGATGTAAATCATCTAGATTATTATCTTTATGATTTAAATATTTTGTTTTTCCTTAGTTATTATTATCTCTTTTTGCCGTTTTTGTTATATCAATACATTTTATTTGTTGTTTTGTAACCATATACTTGATAAAGATAACAAGAAAATAAGGCCACAATAATTTCAAAAAGTTTCTATCAACTAAAATGAAAGGGAAAGAAAACAGAGTGGGTAAGACTCCCAAAACTCACATTTATTTGAAACAAAAATAAACTATTCGGATCCATTCAACTGATCGAATAAAGTACGGTTTCCATTATAAGAAATAACTATAACTATGTCTTTTTGTACAAACTAAACCAAATCAATGTTCTTCTAGAGTTAGTGTAACAAAACCTCCAAGAGGGTTTTTGGATATCAGAAGGCGGAAGCAGAAGTTAATCCGAAAAATCAGAAGTATATAAAGTTTTTTTCACAAAAAGTTAATTTTTTTTTGTTTATAGAAGTGAATCTCCTAATGTTATTGTCAACCTAACTTTTTTTTTTTTAGAAATTAATAACAACTTCTAATTAAGATTGCATGCATATACATGTACACCAATTAACACGTACCGCCCTAAAACCATAACTCTGGCGGATTTTTTTTTTTTCCTTTTCTTTTCATGTGGTTCTGATGAATATAGTCGATCTCAGCCGTAGTGGATGAGATGTCGCAGGAAATTCTGGTTTTGAAAATAAAGGTAGCGAAATGTTTGGATCCCCATCGTTTTGGAGTTTATTTCTCTTGTATTTCCAATTTAAAATTTGTATGGATCTTAGATATACTATTATTTTAAACAAATACTTATTTTCTTTTTTATAAAATAAGTGGTTTCTCATTGTTTATATTAGGGCTGTCAATGGGTCCGGGTCCTCCCGGGTATCATTGGACCCGGACCCCACTTATAAAAGTCGGGTCCGGTTCCTAACGGTTTCGGGTCCGGTTCCTAAATTAGTGGACCCAGAACCGGACCCGTTTAAAACCCCGGGTACACATCGGTTCCGGGTACCTGTTGGGTATTAAGAAAACACACATAAAAGTTCAAAAACTTGATATATTTGTCCTTTTTGGCTTGAATCAAACTTATTTTAATAAAAAATTTCTTATTATTTCTTTATTAATGTACTAAATAAAGATTAAATGTAAGAAAAAAATGAAAAAAAAAAAAAAATCAAAGTCAAACTAGCAAAATACTTGTAATTTGGCTAAAAAGAGGGATAAAAGAATGAATAACCGGGTACCCGTCGGGTATTACCCGTTAAGATTCGGGTCCAATCGGGTAATCACCCGTCGGGTCCTAACTAGGGCTTTCAACGGCACTAAATGAAACAAATAATGCCTCTGCCGCTACCGTTGCCGTTAAAATTTTCGGTTAACCGTTATCCGCTAATTTCCGACGGAATTGTAAAATCAGTTCCATTGTCGTTACGTCGGTTAACGGTTAATTTTCCGGAATTAACCGTTATGTCACAAGACAACACAAAAACAGTTCTAACTTCTAAATCCAAACAAAAAACTTGTTCACACAAAAAAAAAAACATGTTCAGATCATCTTAATGTTCTATCAAAAAAAAAAACAACAAGTTTTTGCAAAAGAAAAGACAAAGGATTAAAGGAAGTGCCAAGTGCATCTGCAAATGCATTCCTCCATCTTCAAATTCTCCACTGCCAAACCCAAATGCCAATGCCAACTGCATCTGCAAATGCATTCCTCCTTAGTCCTCAACTTCTACAATAAGCCAATAAAAGTGGCAATATCAGTGCAAAGTGGCAATGTCAGTGCAATCACAAGTTCACAACTATCAGTAAAAGATTAAGAACTATTTCTCTCACTGAGAGTGACATATGGCAGCCAATCACCCAAACAAAGCAAAGCTTCAACAAGATCTGGAGCTAATGAACTCCTGTGAGATGTGAGAACTCTGCCACCAATACTAAACATGGATTCTGATGATACACTTTTCACTGGAACAGCCAATACATCTCTTGCAATCCTTGAGAGAATTGGGTACTTGGCAGAGTGATTCTTCCACCAACTTAAGATATCAAACCTCATTTCTTCAGCAGATGTACCTTTAGGAAGAAATCGTTCTGGTAAGTATGTCTCCAATTCTGACTTCTCAACCTCAAACATATTGTTTTCCATAATGAAATCATCATAACCAAATCCATATGATGTTTTTGTACTTGTACAGCTCTCAAATGCAGTTGAATGCATTCCAGTATCAAAATAATCTAGAGCTGTAGTGTTGGTTTCATAAGCACATAAAAGAGCATTGAGTGCAATCTCAAATTTGCTATAGTAACTTTTATAGTGATCCAGACCATATACTCTCTTCATAACAAACACCACCCATTTAGCTTTGTACCTAGTATCTAAAACAACCCCAATGCCCATCAAAGTGTTACTTTCTTTCCAGTATCCATCAAATTTCATCCTCATATTCTTGGCCATGTCTCTGATGTACTCATGCTGACTTGATTCCCAGAGCTTAATGCATCTATTAACTTCTTGCACCCCATTATAATACAAATTTGCTGAGGGATACTTAATCCCAACAAATTTTGTTGAAATAACATCAAACAATTCCAAACATTCACATATGTGTACTCCTTGTTCCCACTCCTGAGAGGTTGGTAGTATCTTGAAGTCACTATCTAACTCAGCTAGCCTAACAAAAGCTTGTCTCAGGAAAATTGCATCCTTTAGCATCTTATAAGTGGAGTTCCACCTGGTATCCACATCTAAACCCACAGACCTTGAAGCAGGAAGCTTAACTTGAGCAGTAGCAAATTCAAATCTCTCTTTTCTAGCCTGACTTGCTTTGACCCATTTTACACACTCTCTAACTGCATCTATAAATGGAGCAGCCACTCCCATTCCAAACCCCACAATCAAGTGTAATACATGATTACTACACCTCATTTGGAACATATCCCCATTAAGAACTAAACAGTCCTTGCTATCAAGCCATTTCTTCAGATGGTTCATCATGACATTGTTGGAGCTAGCATTGTCAGCAGCTACAGCAAAAAGCTTAGTATCTATGTTCCAATCTAGACATACTTGTTTCACTACATTTGCTAGAACTTCTCCAGAATATGGTGATGGTACTAAAGTATATGCTAGTGTTTTCTTAATCATCTTCCAATCCTCATCTATGTAATGTATTGTCACACAGCAATAACCATCCTTTGTATGCTTACATGACCACATATCTGTTGTTAAACTACACTTAGATGTAATTGTCTCAAATTGGTCTTGTAATTATTTTTTGAACTGAGATGTTAGTTTCATGATATCTTCCCTAACTGTATTCCTAGTGTAAAGCTTAGCAGCAGGATTTAAAGACTTCACAAACTCAACAAAATATGGATGCTCAACTATAGTGATTGGATAACCATGTTTAGCAATCATTTTGGAAACTAATATCCTAGTAGCATCAGCATCATACTTCCAATTAGCTAGCTTAGTTTGAGCATTACCTGTTTTGATTGTAGTAAGTTTTCTTTGTCCTTTCTTGTTTGCAGGCTTTTCTTTGCAGGTTTTAGCATGGTAATGCAATTTTCTGGTTCCTTGGTTGCTGGGTGCAGGCATTCTCTTATTACAGTGTTTGCATTTAGCTACAACTATCTCAATCTCCTTACCTTTTACCATCTCTTTCTCAGTTAACCTTTCAAAATCATCCCAAACATCAGACCTTGCTTCACGCAGTTTCTTCTTTGCATCAACTATAATTGGATCTTCATCTACTTCTATTTCGTCTACTGCTTCTTCTGTTGCAACATCAGCAGGTGGTGGTGATTGATTTCCTGATTCTTGAAATTGAGATGCAGAAGGCAATTGAGATGAAACTGAAAGTGATTGAGATGGATGACTTCTTTTTGATGAACCAACGTAATTGGATGCTCCTCCGCTTTGGGTCATGGTTAATTTCACGAATTGAAAACCCTAACTTCAATTTTCAGAAACCCTAAATTGAAATTTTAGTTTTTAGGATTGAAATTAAGCTCGAAATAAAAAGAATAAGATAACCCTAGTTTTCTAATCGAATAAAGATGATGATTTTGCTTGAATTGAAAGGAAGGAGATGAGGGATTGAGGGTGATTGATGAGGGTGATTTTTTCTTCTCTGGTTTGGTCGAGTTCGATTCGAGTATCGGTATAGAATGTTACACGTGCTAGGTACACGTTAGCGGTTAACGTAACTAAGGCTAACTGAAATAGGTCTTCCATTGCCGTTACCGTCGGTTAAAATTAACCGCTACATTAGCGGTAACGGTTAACTGTATAACGGAACTAAACGTAACGGCAACCGGGTAATCGGTTACGGTTAACGGTTAACGGGTTTCCGTTGACAGCCCTAGTCCTAACTTGTTAATGGGTCCAAGTTTAGGACTCGGAACCGGACCCTATTTGCCCGGGTCCGGTTCCGAGTAATGGGTTCCCATTGACAGCCCTAGTTGGGCCGACCGAGCGAAGTGAGGGAGGACCTTATATGACCACTTTTTTGTAAATCCTAACTCATCAAATTGAAATAAAAAGATTGGAAATGGTTAGGGCCGAAAAACCAAAAATATCCCTCCCCTTTTGTCCAATTAATATAACTCCTTATGTATCCTATTTTTTTAGGGGTATAATTGGAATGCAAACTTTAATATAACATATCTAAAAATCCATGCCTTGGAATTTTACAAATTTTATCTCGTTGGAAAGCTAATAAAAAAACTTATCCAACGAGCACAAACAACAATATCAAATTTTGAGTTTTTACGAAATATTCGGAGGTATTTATCATTTTAGGCATAATTTTAGAAAATTAAATGTATATTCATTTTACAAACCACCAGAAATGATACATAATACTTTATGTAACCATATTTTGGTTTATGCATCAACTAATTTTCTGTTGCAACTAATAAAACGATGTACTCCCTCCGTTTCAAGAAAAGTGATACCTTCATTTTAGGCACAATTCTCGAAAATTAAATGCATAGCCATTATACAAACCACCACAAAGGATGCATAACACATCATGTAATCATATTTTGGTTTATGGATCGACTAATTTTCCGTTTCAGAAAAAACTTTTACATTCCGTTTCAGGAAAAGTGATCCTTTCTCCCCGTTTTGGGAAAAAGTGATACTTTCGCCCCGTTTAGGGAAAAGTGATACTTTCGCCCCGTTTAGGAAAAAGTGATACTTTTTCTGGAACGGAGCGAGAGCCTCACTTTTTCTAAAACGGGGCAAAAGCATCACTTTTTCTGAGACGAGGCGAAAGTGTCACTTTTTTTGAAGCGAGGTGAAAGTATCACTTTTTCCGAAACGGGGAGAAAATATCATTTTTGCTGAAACGGATGTGAAAGTAGTCGCCATCTTCAGATTCTTCTTCGGCCGACCCTCCCACCGTGTCAATGGTTGTACTAGTTGGTCGACCGAAGGGAGACCTCTATGTGGTCACTTCAGTGCAATTTGTCAGTCACAGTAACTGTGCAAAAAAATCAAAATCAGCATTTAACTTCTTCAAATTTCATGAAATTTGAGCTCATCTTCACATAATCAACTAAATTGATTTCAAATTTCAATCAACCACAGTTAAATAAATAAATTACATATTCAAAGATCATTATAATATCCGCTGATTCGTCCACAATTGATCAATTTCACTGAAATAAAAGTAAAAAAAAAAAACGCACCAACCCAACATTGTGTCGGGGTTAAATTCATTCCAATAAGAGTATGGGCATATCGGAGGCAATGGACAATTGTATTCTAACCGGAGGCCTATAAAATGGTTGTAGTTAATCAACGCAATCACCACTCTCCTACGTTTTAGTTGCTCGACACATATGGTTTTTTTCGGAGTATATGTGAAACTACCACATTTTGAGAACAAGTGAACCACGCAATTGAATGCTTCGGCTATTAAGTTCCCACATATCGGCATGCTCATCCAATGATCCCTTGTGATTGTATTGCCCCCGTGGAGACGGCTTTGATATCTAACAAACTGCACATTGAGACTATCATCCCCATCGGACAACATTGTCTTGTAAAATTCCGGTTTCTCCCTTAGCTTCATCAACAACCTTTGACGGAAATAAGTGACATGATTATCATTATATATCTTGGCACCTTGAGTGAAAGGCCCTAGTTGTTG
Organism: Papaver bracteatum; assembly: GCA_023529315.1. Lineage (NCBI taxonomy): Eukaryota > Viridiplantae > Streptophyta > Magnoliopsida > Ranunculales > Papaveraceae > Papaver > Papaver bracteatum. Next base: position 1,751 of record JAJJWX010002243.1, on the reverse strand, counting down.
TACGACAACGTGGAAACCGCAATTACCATCCGCAGGGACGTCATTGGTGGTTATGACGTAATCTCTAATGTAAGGAGGTAGCTCTTCCAGGAACCTTTTCTCAACAGGAGGGGCAGTCATATCAATTGGACTAGGTTGAGAGTGTAACATAGGTCCTTTTTTCTTCATATCCCGTTCACTTGTGTCTCCCTTTTCAACAATATTCCTAGCCCTTATCTTACAATCTTCTTGGTACTTAGCCGCGGTATGCTCATGTTGCGAAGGATATCTAGTAAAAGGGGTCATTTCACTCTTCCTCTTGCCCAAAACCTTTGCATATTGTATGACTTGTTTTTTGGTTTCTTTGGTTGGTGGCCTACCTTTGGCCTTGCATTTATTCGGTTCTTGCACATTTTCTGAAGTCTGCGGATAAACGATTGGCCGTATGTCATCCCAAAAGATTTGACTTTCAAGATTGTTCATGTTCCGATACCTCTCGATAACGACTCTTCCCATTTCATTATCACCAAACTCTTCTCTGACATCGCCCTTGGGAGGAGGAACAAAACTTCAGTGTTGCCAATGTGGATCTATATCTCTTAAAGGGATTATGCCATGTTCATACTTAGCTATCATGTGGCGACAAGGGAGCCCAATAGACTTCATCATGTTGCAAACACACACCTCTTCCGTCTTGGTTCCCCATATGCGGATCAAATTCACCTCAACTAATAACCTCTTAATGCAAGCATGCGAAACATTATAGTGGAGTCCCTTGAAAAAACGAAGGTCCTCCATTTTCACCATGTTACCACCTTTGTCTACAATGTTTTTGTACTTCATGATGCGACTTTTTTGAAACTTCTCTTTAATTCTATCAATCTCGCGGTTGAAGTAAACCTCCATAGCGTTAAACACAACCACAAAATTATCAATACATCCAAAGAGATTTTTCTTCAAACGGTGGTGAGACGATTCTACCAAACTTGTCGCTTGATTCCCAAAGTGTTTATGGTGGTTGGTAAAAGCATAAACAAATCGCTCTTTGTGCGGTTCCAACCATTGCTTGACCACATACGTTACAATATCATCAGGATATTCGGGGATACGCCAATGCTCAATAAATTCGGCAGGATTTAGATTGTACTCTTCTTCGGTGAGAGACCAAGTCAAAGCCTCCCATTCCCCGGAGAAAGCTACCCATTTAGCATGATTTATGGTGTATTGTTCATCGAATGCCTCTTTTGCATCAGCTTGTTCATCTTCCGGTAGCTTACTAATCTCTTCGAATGCTATCCTCTTTGGTGGACAAAGTTGAGGCTTGCACCTATTCATCACATTACACCATATATGAAATGTACATAGCATATTATGTGCCAATGGGAAGACTCTCTCTATTGCATTCATCAATGATACTTGATTGTCCGTCACTATAACCCCCCGGGATATCATCATCTCGGTAGATCGCCTTCAATTGTTGTAGCGCCCACCTATAACTTGGTTCTTGCTCGTCCTTTAGAAAACAAAAAGCAATGGTAAAAGGTGACTTCGTCGACGTATGACCAACAATGTTCAACAATGGCATCTCGTATTTGTTTGTCTTGTAAGTGCAATCCATTATAAGAACTTCATGGAAGGATTGAGCCAGTTGAACACTCTTCGGATGAGCAATGAAGAGATGAGTTATTTCTTCACCCTGACCTAGCTTCTTTTGAACCGCGTAGCCTTTCTCTTCAAACCAACATAAACAATTGTTGCATGAATTTTCTATC
>JAJJWX010002242.1:0-177642 GCA_023529315.1 Papaver bracteatum | reverse complement strand
CAGTCCGATACCCGACTCACTACCTGGTTGATGAGTCAGATCGGTGGGTACGCATCCCCTGTTTTTCTCTTTCTCCTCTGTTCTTCGGTAGTCGGTAGTACGCATGTGGTATTCTAGTAATTACATCATGAATTCGAATTTGAAAGAAAAGAAAAGAAATTCAGACTCAAAGACACGTGGAATCCCATTTTTGATTTTTATATGCATGCTGGTGACTACGATTAAAGTAGTAATGCTGTCCCATCCCTGTTTCCTGCCAAATTCACGTGATGAACTCTCTCCCTCGTTGGTGTTCAAATCTCTTCTCAGCAGTTCTAGCAGAAAATTTCACATCTTATGTTCGTACTGTAGAAACATAATCGACTTGTCTAGGGGTGGATTAAAGATGGTGGACCAATTGGTGTATTAACTTTACACGTTTAGATTTGGAGGGTTGAGTTTTAAATCCAAAATGATTCACAAAATAGCATCCAATGGTCACAAAAAAAAATGGTCCACATTGGTTATAGCGCGGATCACATTTTCACAAGAATCACAATCTTTGAAATAACTAACGGTCCGTGTTTATGACTCGATGGAATTACTACGGTCATTTTTAGTGTTTATTTACCCATTTTTAATGTTGTTATGCGTCAATTTAGTACAGTTAGGGACCGCATAATTGACTCCGAAAACAATGAACGGAATGTTTCTTAACTGAGTATGATTTTTCACTCGCACACTTGAAAGAAAATTTGCTCTTTACAACTAAATTTCAATGAAGATGACCAATTGTTGTAACGTTGGCTCTTCTGAATGATCTTGTTAAAAATTATTCAAAATTTGCTCAAAATACTTTTAATATCATACATTTTGATGCAACAAGTTACCACTAATTATGAATAAGATATAAACTAAACGCTAATGGGGATTTTAATCTCGGCATTGTGTTGGTGACGGTTTAGAAGGGGTTTAGAGGACTTTGATCACAGTTGGCTCCTCCGAATGATCTTTTCATGAAAACGGACTAGAAAAACCAAAGATCTTTGCTCTCTTTTATCCCGCCCTTTTGTTTATTACGATCAGCCTTAGCTCATCACCGCCCTTTTTGATTTTCAAATAAACAAATAAAAGGGTGCCTCATTCCCTGCTTTCTGCTGCCAATGTATCGGCCCAATGAATCCCGCTTTGGCAATATCACACTCTAAAGCTAAATAAATTCCCATCTCGGCTTCGAGACACCGAGATTAGGTAAATCGAGGTAAAACTAAGTAAAAAAAAAAACGCAGAGGCTCGAAGTTATTCGCTCTTGCCCTACGAAGTTTAGACAATAACCACTTTGTCAATCCTTGAATTGTGACCAAGTATGTGATACCTACACAACAATATGAGCTTACTCAACTAGTCTTTCTTCATTGGACTTTAATGAATTCTGCATCTACATCAACATCAACTTCGTTTCTACACACGCATTCTTACTGTCGTATGAGTTTGCCAACTTGACTTATTTTTGGTTGGATTCTAATGAATATTGCATTCACATTAACAGTATCCATTTATATATACAAAAAATGATATGAAAAATGAAGTGAGTCCAAGTCTAACACGAAATTACTTGGTATTTTGCTGCCTCATCTCATGGGATTGGAACTTTTTCATTCATTTTTGATGGAAAACGAAGAAATTAAGGCTTGGACCGGCATGACTCAACATTTTTACTTTGGTCTTTCAGAGGTGGTCCATGTCAGTGGTATGTGCATCGGTTTTGCTAATCAGCAATTAGTGAAGACTTAAGACAACTTTAAGTACATCAAAATTAGATAAATAACGTTGCATTTTCTTTGATATAGGTTTCTCATTTGAAGTCAAAATTCCATTGTTATGTTATGTACATACTTTTTCTTTTTCTTTTCGTACTTTTGATTCATCTCATTAAAATCCAAATGTTTTAAAAAGTGGTAAAACATGGTAATCTTGGATATTCGAATAAACTTCACCAATACACTAAACCATGTATTGAACAAGCAATATTACGTTTACATCAACATCATTTCTACACGTGAATTCTTATTTTTGGTTTCTAAGTTTGAAAATTAGAAAAATTGAAGTCCACGATTAAAGTTTGAAAAATGTAAAAATGGCTATCCTCATGATTCACGTGTTTTCATGTACACTGCTCTGATTTTAACTAGTTTGTGATCAGCATAATGTAATGTGTATAAGCTACGAAGGGCTTCGGTTCAGTGTCCTTGAGCTACAGGACATCATTTGATAAGGTTCATTGAAGTTCTGAAGAAGATGGTCAAAAGGATTAAATTTATTTATTTATTTAGGTTCATTGTAGTTATTCTTGGCAAGTGGTAACACAAAGTTTACGACTTATTATTTGGGATGATTAAACTATGGCTAATCGAGAGTACCAAATCATAGTGGTCGGTGAAAAATTAAATCCCTTGTTTATTCTAACACAAAAATTAAATGATCCGACCGTAACTCAAGTTCTAACACAAAATTACTAACCACGGTCGGAAACTTAAATCCCTTGTTTATAAATGCACCTTTTGATCTATTATTCCGTGGACCCACATCACTTAAAGTCTTATTTTGGTGGGAAGAGTCGACTCATTGCAACTTTAATACCCCACTCCACACCACCACCCACCCAATAAGTGTTTTTTGTGCGTTAAAGACGCTTCACCTAAAATTACCGCCACTGGTGGAAACTTAACACCACAATTAATTTTCTTCCGAGTGTAATTAACCCATGCCTCTTTCTTCTCAAATTCATTTATTTGATCAAATGAAGTATACTTTCCCAATCAAGACCTCTTCTTGCCTGTTGACGTTGACGTGCAACATAATTTTTGATGCACAACGGAATTTTTGATGTGCAACAAATTTTCTATTTTGTTAGTCTTTTAATTTTGTGGCGTACTTATTTTTTTGCACCCCCTCCGTTAAGATTATGGTTCAAGCCCCTTATTGTAACTAGTTTGCAAATCAGCATAATGTAATGTGTATAAGCTACCAAAGACTCCGGTTAAGGAGGCGGAGAGTGGCGAAAATGCTTCCCTAGTGAAGCCCCAAAGCCCACAAAAAACCATTTTTTGACCCTATTTATTGGGCCAAAATTTTATGTGCTAATTTTAGGCTTAATCCCAGAAAAATGGTCACGCCAAGGCTTTCCAACATTTAAGTTCACTTTGCTCGCTCGGTTAATTGTCCTTGAGCTACAAAGGACATCATTTGATAAGGTTCATTGAAGTTCTTTTGAAGATGGGTCAAAATGATAAAAAAAAAATTTATTTAGGTTCATTGAATTTCTTTGAAGAAGATGGTCAAAAATGATAAAAAATAAAAATTATTTAGGTTCATTGTAGCTACGCAAGTGGTAACACAAAGTTTACACTTTGGTATTTGGGATGATTAAACTATGGCTAATGTTAGAGTACGCCCATCATAGTGCTTAGCCTAACACAAAACTATTACTAGTTGGGATCAAAAATGATCAGACCGTAACTTCCAAGTTCTAACACGAAAGTCTTCACACGGTCTGGTAAACTTAAATCCTTATTTATAAATGCACACCTAATCCAATTATTCCGTGGGACCCACATCACTTAAAGTGCGCTGGTGGGAGAGAGCTGACTCATTGCTACTTTAATATCCCTTTGCCCCCACACCTTTCACCCATCCAATATATAATAATGACAGTTGCCCCACCCATGCTGCTTTGTATCATGTCAAGACCCTTTACTATACTGGAGCTGAGTCAGTCTCCAATGTATCACAGCGTGGTGGACCATTCATAGCTGAGAAATATTTCCAGCCTAGCCGAGTGGATACATGACATAACTCTCTCTCTCTACTGGGTATCTAGAGTCTTGAGATGTGTCGCCATCTGCTAATGATTTGCCAAAGTCGTTCATAAATACGGCACGGATTTTGAAGTAATATCTCCGCCGTAACTCTTCCGAAGGTTCCTACAAAAACTAAGGGTTAGTTTGGGCATTAAGGAAAACTTTAGTAGTTCCTTCACAAAAATGGCCATCGTCATTTCCGAACTAACATACTTCCCCGTGAAAACTTATACGTTGGGTTTGCCCTATGCACGTTGTATCGTTGTATAGGCCAGCCTCGTACTTTTTTTTTTGATTTTTTTTTTGAAGTATTTCTTTTTTTGGTAATTTTTGCCCTCTCAAACTTTGTTTTTTCATTCGTTTTTGATGAAGAATGAAAAACCATACAACCAACCACCCCACTAGAAATATTGTTTGTGAACGACTTTGGCAAAAATTATATGGTTGGGACAAAGTATGTAATTTGGTTTTTGTTGCATAAAATTTCAGGGTGTATTCATATCAGTTTCTTGTTGTTTATACCTGTAATTTTCACTTACATGAACATAGAAAGGTCGGGACTTACATTTCAATTGTTAGAAGACATGTCCTTTGTGGACCTAGCAATTTAAGTTTCTTTCATCTAATCGTTGTTTGTGTTCGAATTGATGACTCCACGCATTATTGGTGATCAATTGAATCTATAGCTCAAAGCTTTGTACGTGCATTTTTGTTGTTGAATCATATTTGAGCCTGTAATCTAGGTTTTGGAAAGAATATTGTAGTGTTAGTCTTTCGTTGTTCATTGCTTACTTGGAAAGAGTAAAGAGCGATAGTGGAGAAGACTACCACAACTCCAGGGTGAGTAAGCCGGCGATGTTGATGGGTAAATCAGCGAACCGGAGTTGTGGGGTGAGAATTTGCGATTATCAGAAGAATCAAATGGGTTCTTATGGTTGGAGTTTTAGATCAAAGAGAGACTCAAACTAGCACAATGATATATCCTCTCAAAACTAAATTTTAGGGCGGCTGTATCTCCTGATATGGGTATTAACATATCCTCTATCTCCGGTAAGATGTGTAAAATATTGGTGTTATCTGATATGTACATTATCTTATCCAAAAATATTTATGATATTCGTGTTTTGTTTTCCTTGGCAGGGGTGTTTCTCGTATTCAGTCAATTAGAGAAAAAGATCAGTTCTAAACGGAAGATTCCTCCTTTCACATGCTACAACAAACAACTTAAATGTAGATCTGCAAAAATAAAAGATCTTACATCTGTTGTAATCTTTGGATTACAGATGTTCTTTTAGTTACTCAGAGTATGAAAATTTGTTTTGTTTGAAGAAACTTCAGGTTGTATTCATATATCATATTCTTATAGTGCTTCTGCAGTTGTACTTGTAACTCTTCTCTTATCTGAACAAAAGAAAGATCAATCAGGAGATTGGATTTCAGTTATTATTAGAGAAAATGTTTTAATGGACCTAATTTACTATTACAAATATTTTGTTTTTAATTATCCTTATCGTTACGAAAAGCTGAAAAGGGAATCGTGGCTTTCTCTGACTTATTGTTTGTCTAAGGTCAAGAAATTATGTGGACGTCAAATTCGTTACAGCCTCCCATTTTTGACTTTTGATGTATTATGGTGGGTCGGTGGTGGGTAATAGCTTTCGAGCTCTCTAGAAGAAAGCAACACTAGGGGAAGAATGAGCTCTCTTCATTGTAACTAAGGTTGAAAACATAGTTATTCCTGTCCATATCACGATTGTTCTTGGCTTTATAATGCTTCCACTGTTGCAAAAATTCTTTTCTAACAACATCATTTTCAACTGGATCCTTTGACTGGAGTTTTACGAAAAAGAGTGTTCTTCCATTCATCAGTTGCAGCATCTACTGTTGTTGTAGAACCAACAGCAAGTCTCATATGATTAGCACCAAAATCACGAATCCTAGTTCTTTGCATTTGAGAAGTAATACCCATAACTTGATTGTTTGAAGATGAATAAAAAGGGTTTTGAATCGACTGAAATATAGGTTCAAAAGGGCTGTAGTTCCTGAAATCAGGACAACTAATTTGGGAAAGATTTGGATTTTTAATTTTTAATTTTGAATTTTTGGATCTGGAATTTTTTTAATTGACGAGATACAACTCTGAAAATGAAATCCCTTTTGATGAATTCCCTGACTTCATTGTGATTATAAACATAATCTAAACTATGATACTGATACATACTGTTTTCATCCATCTTGAGATTGATGGCTTGCAATACTGCTGTTGAGTTTGACCATAGAAAAAGAACTGGCTGCAACAATATGGTTGACAGAAGGAGCATATACACTGTAAAAGTCCAATACCAGATGCCTTCCATGGTAAACTGAATGAAGAACCTGCTAGAGAATTAGAAACCCATTAGACATAGAAATTAGAATCAAATTTAAGTGAAAGAAAATTAAAAGATACTGCTAGAAAATTTGAGAAAAAAGAAAAAAAATTATCAAAATTTTAAATAGGATTTGAAAAAAGATCTGAGGTAACTCATTACAGATGGGTAGAAAACCCCATCACAGAACACTAAAAACACACATGAAAAACCCAGAAAAAACTTGAAAATCCTAAAAAATCGCCATGAAAATGTGGGGAGGTTTGATGTTGATCCACTTTATAGCCTTGGCTAGCATAGATTCCCATTAGTCATGATCCACACAACTGACACCTCTCATGCAAACATACTACTGTACTTGCTAGCTAACTACGCTGTAAATGCCTAATTAGTAAGTAAATGAATAGAACTCGGTTAACACCAATCGTAGCATCTTATGACTATCAACGTTCGTTTTTTTCTTCTTTTTTTCGGTAAACAACATTCATTTACATGAACGTTTGGATTTTAATTTGCAATATGATGAGATTCAATTCAAAAAAGAAGAATACAAATTATCTTGCATTTGACGTTTTAACGAAAGCGATTTTGATCTAACAGCGCTAAATTATTTTTGATCTATCGTTGTTAGAGCCGTTGGATCGGTGGATCCAAGGGTGGTGGTTGTCAGTAGAGTTTTTTACTCGAAGGGCAAAAATTGGCAAAAATTGAATTTTCATCATAAACCACCACCACCCTTGGATCCACCGATCCAACGGCTCTAACAACGTTAGATCAAAAATTGTCTAACGCTGCTAGATCAATCTTTTTCCCGTTTTAACAACTTTGGCTATTATGCTTCAAAAAAAAAAAAAAAAAAAAACTTTGGCTATACTACCCACCGTAGTGCTCGGCCTAACAAAAAATTATTGCTAGTAAGTTGTAACACAAAATCACTCCCACCGCTGTCTACGGATAAGCTGAGATCGATCTGTTGGAATTTTGAATAGAAATATGAGTTAGTTAGTTAGTGTGAATGGATGTGTCCACTCACTTAAACCTTTTCAATATGTAGTGTCTTATCCCAAGGGATGTGACTCTCCATTAAGGGTTGTGACTCTTCATGAAAGGACTTCTCCAAGAGTCACCTCTAGCCTATATAAACCCCACTTATTCTCCATTGCAAGTATGTTTTAGAGTCATAAAACTAGTACTAAAAATTTTAAAAGTTTACATGTGTCTTCAAGAGTTAAAGAAGAGTTTGAGCTACATCCATTCGCGTTCGCTGTTCGGTGTTATCGAAGTGCTGCGAAAAACATCGAGGTATTGTTGAATGTTGGAGACATGTGCCGCTAAAACTGTAACAGCATTATATACAGGGCATCAAATGTCTTAAGCAAAGAGATTACTCGCCTCAATACACCCAAGTAAGTCCGTTTAAGTTTTATGATTGATCATCTGTTTTCTATCATTCTTTGCGATTGGTGAAGTACCACATATTGAAGAATGGGCAGCTGATTTAGGTTGCATCATAGACTCTTTGCCATTCTTGTACTTGGGAATGCCATTAGGAGCAACTTCCAATTCAAAATCCATTTGGGTTCCTATAATTGAAAAGTTTGATGCAAGACTCTCTATATATAATCAGTGTACTTTATCTAAAGGAGGTAAACTGGCTCTTCTCAAATGCATTCTTACTTCACTGCCAATGTATTACTTCTCCCTGTTTAAGGCCCCTATTTCGGTTATTAATATTCTTGAGAAGAAAATGAGGAATTTTCTTTGGAGGCATAACACTGGCAGCACTTGCTCTCACCTCATCAAATGGTCTACTATTTATGCTAGTAAGGAGAAAGGAGGTATGGGTATTCTAAATTTGAAGGAAGATGAATGATGCTTTACTTGCTAAATGGTGTTGGAGGTTAGGTATTGAAAAATCACATCTTTGGTACAAGCTCATTGTGGAGAAATATGGCTGTGACTTTTCTTGTTGGGTTCCAGGGAAGGTTGTAACTCCCTATGGTGTTTCATGTTGGAGAACCATCACCAATGTCAGTTCTCTGATCTCTGCAAATTCAACTCTCAGTCTTCACTCTGGAAATCAGCTTTCTTTCTGGCATGATAAGTGGATAGGTAATACTTGCTTGGCCTCTTCTTTTGCATGTATTTGAAAGATAGACAGACTACAATTTGGTTCTGTGGTAGATCATATTACTGCTGAAGGTTCATGGCATTTTGATTTTAAAAGAGTTATATCTAATGAAGAAACAGATCAACTAGCTATTATGCTCTCCATCATTGGCTCTAATCCACCCAACAGAGACTCCTTGCCCGACACCAGAAGATGGACACTTACTCCTACAGGGCAATTCTCAGTAAAATCGTTGTATGCTTTTTTGATCTCAGATGAGGGGGGTACATGACTTTCCGCATTTGTTTACTTGGAGGCCTGAGGTTCCACCTAAAATTTCCTTTTTAGTTTGGTGCGCTGTGCATGGCAAGCTCAACTCTCTGGATATGCTACAATTCAAAGGTATGGATTTATATAGCTCTTGTATCCTGTGTGGGGATAGCTCTGAATCTCAAGATCATATCCTGCTTCATTGTAAGGTTGCCCGCTACATTTGGTCTGCAATCACCCCTGATAAAAACTGGTCTTGGGTTTTCCCGGAAACTATGCTATCCTTTGCACATTCTTGGCCTCTCAATTCTTTGTCTGCTTCTGCTAAAGTTGTTTGGAATCTAATCCCAGCAGCTGTGATTTGGGTGTTGTGGAGGGAGCGAAATTGTAGAACTTTTGAAGCTAATTATAGCTTCAAGACTGATAAGGATTTGGCTAATGAGGCTAAGACTCTGGTTTTGAGTTGGGCCAATGCTTTTGGGAAGAGGGTGCATAGCAACTTCTCTTATTCGGTTAGCAATTGGGAGACTGTTTTTCTCTAAGTTTTCAATTGTTTTGGTTTGTTGTTTCTTTTGTTTTGTTGTTGTTGTCTACATTTTGTAGACCGTTGTAAATTCTTTTTTCTTTAATAAAATTCTCTCTTCCCATCAAAAAAAAAAAAATCATTCTTTTCTTGTTTTGTTGTTGGTATTACGAGATGTAATACATGAGTGAAAACCGTGTTACAAAGAGTTGTAACGGATCGTTGGATAATACACGAGTTGTATTATTGGAGAATCGGTAACGAAGATATTTACCCAACAATCTTAAGACATTTAATTGCATTTGTAATCTTTGTTACCGATTAGAGCTTTACTGAAAGCAATGGGCAGTTGTAGAAAATGGTGTGTTCGACACATGCTCTACAATGTCTACACGTTCTTTCATTAATTATTAGAGAGCGGCAACCAGAGACGCACATAAGGACCTTGAAATGGTACCTTTGGTTTGACCACACAGACGGTTTTTGCATATGGTTGTAATGCCTGCAATCTAATTCGACTCTCTTTATTGATCTCATGTTATAAAGAATAGTCGATTACAGATTGGTAGTAAATTGAACATACAACAGGATGATAATAAGTTCACATCGGTTGATGTGCATCCTGGTAAAATGTTGTCTAACCATATTAATCCAAGACAGTTTGGGTAATGTTAGAGCCGTTAGAATTTTGGATTCAAACACAAACAGAGAGTGTCTGTTTGGACGAGGAGTACTGTAATGCTTTGAACTGGTTAAGCCAAGATCAGAACACTCCTCTGGCTTATATTCCCATTCCCTTATTGTGGCGTTATCTGGGCGTGATACAGAACATATCAAAATGTTTTCGGTTTAGATTGGATTATTAATCTTTTCCATGGTTTGGAACATATTGGTTCAAGAATTCTGATTAGTTGAAATCGGTCTTGATATTTCTCTGCCCTTCTTAAGTTATTGTTGAGTAGCAACTCTTTATAAATTACTACTCATGGTGGGTTGTTTGTTTGAAGAAAAACTCATACTCAGTTTGAATCTCCCATTCTCTCTAGTTGGAGTTTTTCCTTCTAACAAATTTGAAGGTTCAGTTTTGGCGCAACGTTGTGTAGATTGATCTTTTAACTGGAGAGGAATTTGGATAAATTCTTCTGCCCGTTTAAGTAGTGGAAACATTTTTTTGAAATTTCAGAAAGTTGATTTTTTGAAGAGAGGAATATCAATTCTAGTCCAGAATGATTTTCCAATATGTTTTTATTGTTGCTCTTTTGATTTTGTAGTAAAAATGAAAGTTGTATATCAGGTTTTTTCCTGATTACCCATTTTCAAAAATCTACATTTGGGTCAAGATGCGAAAGATACAACAATTCCAAACTTGTTGAGCACTGTTAAAAGATTACTGTGTCTTCATCTAAGACTTCATTAGATTGGTGAAAGCGGTTACATCTTTGAATCTGAAATGTAAACTTTAGGTGTATTGTCTTTTAAAATAAGAACGATGAGGTAGTGGAACGTATTTTCTTTCGATGGATGTACAGAGTTGGTCAACCAAGATCATTGTGGTTTGTTCTGTGAGTAAATTTTTTGTCTCTTATCCATGACAAAATTAAATCTTCAAGGAATTATGTCCAATGGTATTTCAGAAGTGAAACATGATATTAACAAATCCAATAGAGTGATCGGTCTAGTAATCACATCCAAGGCTTGATTAATAAAAGATTCTTCTACATAGGGTGATCGGTTTCGTATGTCATGTGTGATCATTTAATCAGTAGTAGTTCGATGGAATTTAAATAGATGCTAATTTTTAGAATTAGTAGTGACTTCATACTATTTGCCAGTGATCTTGAAATGTGGTACGAAACCCTGTTGGTGAAAAGACAGTGGCCTTGACATTTCAAATTTTAATATGAAATGTGGAAAGGCAGAAGCTCGATGAGTAGACGAATTTCTGATATGAGAATGGTTTCACACGTTATTCGGAAAGTTCAATGGATGAGTGATAAGGAAATTCCCATGGTGGTCCGTTGGAGTGCTTATAGTGTGACCATGCGAAAACTGTTTTATGAACTTGTTTTTGTTCCCAAAATTGCAAATGGAACCAGATAAAATGAAATGAAATATTATCGTCGCACCAATTTTGTGACAAAGAAGTGATGCTGCTCACTAGATTTATATGATGAACACCACAGAAATGTGGGGTAGTTGGCATTTAACAAAGATGGTTATAATGACAAATTCATCAAATGGTTATTCAGAGAGCATTGCTAGTACAAGAAACAAGTGTACACGGCAAATGAAAATTTGTGTTCGTATGTACAATAAATTTTGGCGGTTTTGGGAGAATCACAGAAGACGAATCTCTTAAGGAATGTATACCTCGGGACTGTGGGGGTTCCTATTCAGAAGAGCTAGTCAGTTACGGATCCTATAATAATATAGTATGTTAATATTATAGAAGTCCATCTGTATAGAATTCTTCACCAAATAAATTGTACTCGTGTCTAGATTGGACATGGTTATGTATGTACAGTAGTAAGTGGTGATTCAAAATCATCAATGAAAACTGTGTTTTTTTTTTTTATAAGAAGAGATTTATTAAGATTGAAGAATTTACAAATGTCTACAAAAGTAGATAGAAACAGAACAGAAAAGAAAAAATTAGGAGAATATAGTCTCCCAATTAGAAACAGTATTAGAGAAGTTCAGGTGAACCTTCTTTCCACAAGCATTTGCCCATGATAACACAAGTGACTTGACATCTGTGGCAAGGTCTTCATCTGTTTTGAAACTATAGTTTTCTTCAAATGTGCGACAGTTACGTTCTCTCCACAAAACCCATACGACCGCAGTTGGGATTAAGTCCCATGCAACTCTACCTGAATGGGACGTCGTATTGAAAGACCATGAATGAGCAAAACTGAGCATGGTTCCTGGAAACACCCAAGACCAATGTTTCGAAGGAGTAGCAGCCATCCAAATATTGTGAGCTACCTTACAGTGAAGTAAAATATGATCCTGAGATTCATTATTGTCCCCGCAAAGAATACAAGAGCTGTAGATGTCCATACCTTTGTGTTGTAACATATCTAATGAATTTAGTTTACCATGAACGGCACACCAGAGTAGGAAGTTAACTTTTGGAGGGACTCCGGCTTTCCAGACAAAATGATATGGAAAGTCATCCAAACCCGCAGCTGCAACAAAGGTCTCATACAGAGATTTAACGGTGAAACAACCCGATGTATGAAGAGCCCACCTTCTCGTGTCTGGTAAGTTATCAGTGACTGGAGGATTACTTCCGATGATACATAAGAGGTCAGCAAACTGCGCCACTTCCAAATTGTTTAGAGTTCGCTTGAAATCGAATCTCCAAGCACCATCTTGTGTAATATGCTCGGCCAAACTACCACACTGTAGTCTATCTAATTTGGAGAGAAGTTTGAAATTTTCTGCAAGAGAAGTATTCCCGACCCACTTATCATTCCAGAATGAGATCATGCCTCCATAATGGATACCCAAAGTTGAATTTTTGTTTACCAAAACACTGACCTCAAAAATTGTTCTCCAACAAGACACGCCATGGGGTGATTTCACCAAACCCGGTACCCAATTTGAAAAGTTACAACCGTATTTCTCTTCTATAAGCTTGTACCACAGATGATTCTTCTCTACCCCGAATCTCCAACACCATTTAGCTAGGAGAGCTAAGTTCATCAATATTAAGTTCAACACACCAAGACCTCCCCTTTCCTTGTTTGCATAAACCACGTTCCAATTAACCAAATGTGAATAATTACTGCCACCCCAAAGGAAGTTCCTCATTTTCTTCTGTAGAATCTTGATGACTGAAATCGGCGCTTTGAAAAGAGAGAAATAGTACATTGGAAATGAGGTTAAGATGCAATTCAGAAGGGCTAACTTTCCCCCCTTTGTTAGTGAAATCTGATTCCATATAGAAAGTCTAGCATCAAATTTCTCAATAACTGGTACCAAAATAGCTTTAGAATTAGGCTTTGCACCAAGAGGCATTCCCAAGTATATGAAAGGAATTGTATCTACTGCACATCCCAACTCAACAGCCCACTCAGTAATGAGAGGGACATCACCAATAGAAATTAGTCTAGTTTTAGCTTTGTTGACTTTCAAACCTGCAATGTATTCAAAACAATGAAGGATAGAAAACAAATTTGTGAGTTCCTCCTTTTTGTTGTTAACAAAGAAAATGGTGTCATCTGCATAGTGCAAATGATTAACCACTAAACCGTTCTCCACCATTGAAAAGCCATTGAATAACTGAGAGTTAGCAGCTCTATCAATATATCTTGAGAAACCCTCGATAGCAATGTTAAAAAAGAAGTGGAGACATAGGGCAACCCTGTCTAACACCTCTTGAGCTGCTGAAAAAAACAAAAGGATACCCATTAATGAGTACAGAAAAATTTGCAGTAGAATAATAAAATTTGGACCAACTGATCCACTTCTTGCTGAAACCCATTTTTTGCATCATGAACTCAAGAAAACGCCAATTGATTCTATCAAAATCCTTCTCAAGATCAATTTTACAAATAACTCCCGGTTTCCCACCTTTTAATCTCGAGTCCACTAATTCATTTGCAATGAGAGTACCATCTATGATTTGTCTACCCTCAATGTAAGCGCACTGTACCGGAGAAATAAGTTTTGTCATAACCAATTTCAATCTAGTAGCAAGTACCTTGGATAAGATTTTATAGACACTAGTAAGAAGACATATAGGTCTGCAATCTTTCATAGTTTCTATATGATATTTTTTGGGGACCAAAGTAATAAAAGTTGTGTTATGCTTTGTATCAATGCAACCTGATTCACAAAATTCTTTAACCGTATCCATCATGTCTTTTTTAATGAAACTCCAACATTTATGAAAGAACATGATTGGGAAACCATCCGGTCCATGAGCCTTATCTTTTCCAAGATCTTGAATTTCCTGTAAGACTTCAGCTTCAGAGAAGTTAGCATCCAAAATTTCAGAATCAACGGAATTAATATAATCAAAATCAATCCCCTCCAACACAGGTCTGATAATATCTTCTTCCTTGAAGAGAGTCTCATAAAAACTTACAATGTGTTCTTGTAGCTTGAATCTGTCATCAACCAAAGTGCCATTAATGTACAACTTCCTGATTCTGTTATACCTTCTTCTTGCACTTGCCTTTCTTATGAAAAAAGAAGTATTTTTATCGCCTTCCTGAAGCCATTTGGTATTGGATTTAATCCTCCAGGACACCTCCTCCATAGTTGTTGTTTTTTCGAAGTCCTTTTTAAAGTTCACCAAATCTTGTAGCTGGGAAGCAGATAGATGAGACTCTTCAGCTATGTTGTCAAGACCTTGAATTTCTGACAACATGAGACGCAACTTTGCACTTGTGTGCCCAAACGTGAGCTTGTTCCATTCTTTAAGATTCCTCTTCAAGGCTTTTAATTTGCACCAAAGGATTGTACTAGCGGTACCTGTAAAACAGAAAGAAGTCCACCAATTTTCCAATAATTCCATGAAGCCATTCTCCATAAATCACATGGTTTCAAATCTAAATGGACTAGGTCCCCAACTAGGATCTGAGATGTCTAAGAGAATGGGGATATGATATGAGGTTGGGCGGGATTTTGCTAGTTGTGAAACAAAAGGATAATGGGATTCAAACGCAGGAGAGATTAAGAATCTATCCAGCCTGCACATGACAGGATTAGACTGCCCGTTAGACCATGTATACCGAGCTCCTTTGAGGGGTAGATCAATAAGGTCATGTTGGGAGATGAACTCACAGAAGTTTTCCATGCTTTTTGAAATTTTATAACATCCTTTCTTCTCGTCGCACTTTGTAATCACATTAAAGTCACCTCCCAAGCACCAAGGTAGGTCCCATAGTCTACTAATATTATCCAGTTCGTCCCAAAAAGCATCTCTGTCATGAGGTTTATTAGGACCATAAACGTTTGTCAAGATCCATTGGAAACCATCAAATTTGTTTGTGCAGCGAACCGACAAAGTGTAGTCACCTACCAGGGAGTCTTGAACTTCAACAAAATTCTTATTCCACAGGGTTAACATACCACCCGAACTACCCATCGATTGCTGGTACGTCCAACCATAATTGGAGTCACCACAGATTTGCGAGATATCGTAAGCAGAGCAGTGCATCATCTTGGTTTCTTGGAGGATGATAATTGGAGCATTTGCAAGCTGAATCATTTTCTTAACCATGAGTCTTCTAATACTGGAACACAAACCCCTGACATTCCAAAGTTGAAAACTATGTGTTTTATTGTAAAAGGAATGTGGTAGCAAGGAAATTATCCAAACGAAGGTTGATAACGAGGTCAACTGTGGATTCCGGAGCTTTGGACGCAAAGTCGGATTAGAAGTAATAGCAACTTTGGAATTTCCTTGAGTATATACTAACGGCCTAAGTATATATATGGTAGAAATAGATTGTTCTGATCAAACAATTATTTTGGAAGAAACACATAGTTTGAGATATTATGGTACGTCTCGTTAAGTAAATTGAGGACATAACACCATAAATGCAATTGCTCTCAAATGCGCGCATCAAGAAGAAATAATGTATGTGAATTGTATCTAGCCGGCAAATGATACAAATTCTAGAGAGCGTATAATTGCATCATCGAGGGAAATAGGATAGCCTATATAGAGTAGTATTTATAGCGGACACCCAACCTAGCGATTGGAGATCTCATGGTTATCTAGGTTCAAAAGGGACAACCAAGTTATAAATTTATACTCACCAAAAACACTGTAAGAGATTACTCTCTTTCCCATTTCTATGATGAAACAGTGTTGCCTGCCAAGTGAGAGGTTGAGAATTTCTATTAATGATTCCTATGGCTTAGTTTTCACTAAGAAAGTATGGCAGGATACTTTTCAAATAGGAGATCACCTATATAAGTGTGAAGTGGGGCCGCTTCCATAATAACTGTAAGGATAAGTTAATCTAGAGCACTCATGAAAGCTAACATCGTTCAGGGCCGAAATGAACACAACCGAGAACCGGATATGTAAGGAAATAAACTGTGTGATATCTATTGCATCGGTTTACATCATAAAGTTGGGCGGTTCAAGACATCGCGTTCACCGAACAACTAGTAAACCCGGTATGTATTCACTACGGAAGATTCAAAGCCAAAAGCTATCTCTCCCGATGCAGTGATGTTCCGTGCACAAACTCTTTCTAGTGTCTGCATTAAACTTGCATGAATTTCTATTCAATGTGGGGGATTGTTGGAATTTTGAATAGAAATATGAGTTAGTTAGTTAGTGTGAATGGATGTGTCCACTCACTTAAACCTTTTCAATATGTAGTGTCTTATCCCAAGGGATGTGACTCTCCATTAAGGGTTGTGACTCTTCATGAAAGGACTTCTCCAAGAGTCACCTCTAGCCTATATAAACCCCACTTATTCTCCATTGCAAGTATGTTTTAGAGTCATAAAACTAGTACTAGAAATTTTAAGAGTTTGCATGTGTCTTCAAGAGTTAAAGAAGAGTTTGTGCTACATCCATTCGCGTTCGCTGTTCGGTGTTATCGAAGTGCTGCGAAAAACATCGAGGTATTGTTGAATGTTGGAGACATGTGCCGCTAAATTTGTAACAACATTATATACAGGGCATCAACTGTCTTAAGAAAAGAGATTACTCGCCTCAATACACCCAAGTAAGTCCGTTTAAGTTTTATGATTGATCATCTCTTTTCTATCATTCTTTTCTTGTTTTGTTGTTGGTATTACGAGATGTAATACATGAGTGAAAACCGTGTTACAAAGAGTTGTAACGGATCGTTGGATAATACACGGGTTGTATTATTGGAGAATCGGTAACAAAGATATTTACCCAACACGATCTAATGGGAGAGAGCTGACTCGTTGCAACTTTGATAACCAACTCACCACCTAGTTGAATGGGGTCCGGTTTGGAAACGAAGCGGTCATATCAACTCATCACATAGTTGATTCCAAATCTCAATTTCTTCCACTCTCACAGTCATACCAAGAAAAAATTGATGGATGGGAGAGTTTTTGGTGGTTGTCGATCTTATGAAACAACTGGTTGGTATATGGTCTCGTGACACCGATTTGTTTAAATTCGTAACTCCAAGTTTTACTTTGTATGGTCATTGAATGACCCTATGTACTGTTTTTGTTTTTTTGCTTAATACTCCCTCCGTTTCACAAAGACAGTCCGCTTTGACTTTCTCAAAATATTAAGGAGACCATACTATTTTACTTGACTACCCTTAGTTACTTACCTATTTTATTTTAATAAAAATACTAACAATAAAGACTATCCAAAATTGGTTTGAGAATTATAAATACGAAATATAAAAGATATTGAATTTAAGAAGTATAAACTTTATAAGGAATTTTTTTTTAGTATTAAATGTATATTTCCTTAAAAGGAATGAAGGATATATTTGTTTCCTCAATTATACTAATTTATTTAATATTTTAGATTGAGTCACGTTAAAAATAGATTTATGAATATAAAGAATTCAAGGGTATATTAGAGAGTTCATTGAAAATGTATAACTATAAACAGAAGCTGTAAATAATTTTGAAACTGACGAAAAAGAAATAAAGAACGGTCTTTCAGAAACAGATGGAGTATTATATAACCTCCCTTTGGAGTTGATACACACCGTGTATGGTGTACCGTGATGCGCAATTCGAGGAATTCCTAGGGTTATTAGGGGATAGGGGCATAAATAGGACCCACATGTTTTTCTTTTCTCACACTCTCTCCGAAATATACATTTTCGAAAAAAGATACCAAGAACAAGAAAAGGAAAACCTAATGAGACTGCTTTGAGCTCTCTTTGGTACTAATGGCAACTTTTAACGGTTCCAAAGCATCTGACCCGGGAATCAAAATATAATGTCATGTCCCTGTGTTCTGCTGCCATCTCTTCGTTTCTATCACCCACTCTGCAGAGTCAAATTCCCAACGGCACTAAGCTTCCCCCATCGTAACTTTCGAAGTGCAGTTCCGTGTAAAAGCTCGATTTCTTGACAGGAAAGCAGTATCCTCATTTGTTCCAACTTTCACGATGAAAAGAAAAGGAATTGTTTTTCCAAACTGGAAAGCACTAAGGGCTCATGTGGAAGTCCACTACAGCATGCGACTTTTTAGTGCATAGTGGGTGGTAAGTGATCGATGAAAATAGCATTTGCCAAATTTAATGTCCAAATTCGTTCATTGCTTGGTTGAAAAACTAAGCCGAATTTCCAAAATCTCAATTCATTTACTACCGAGTCCTGGTGATATAAACAGAAAAGCAGTAAATGATGCTTCGTTTGTCTTTGGTTGGTTGCATCAACCACTAGTCTTCTGCCAACGTATGGTCGCCATCCACTTTCGATTTCTTCCACTCTCACGAGTACCACGCACCTAAACAAAAATGTCGAGTCAGCCGGCTGCCGTCGGTGCTCTTGGAAATTGCGGTGGTATAGTGCAAATATGCGCGGAGCCAAGGACTCATCTACGTAGGCAGACAGGCTTAAAATGCCAAAATTTTAGGAGTCATAATGGGCTTTGGAGCCCATAAAACGAAAGAAATGGCTTCCCTCCGTCCTTGACTTGTGTGCTTAAGAGCAAATGGGATCTAATATTTTCCAAACTTATGTGGGTACGAACAATGTAACATCTACTGGCCAGCACAGAAACAAAACACAACAAATTATTGGACATATGAATGAACCCTATTTTGGGGCATTCATATAGGACAAAAAATGGGTGCCAATAGTATTTCAATGGTGGCCCTTATCCATCATTTTTCAAAAATCCTAAACTACCCCTATTACTTGTTAATTAGTTATAATAAATCTTTATTAATTGTTAATGACTAAAATTAGTTTAGTGTGAATTAATGATAATAAGTTTTTGTTTAAATTAGTGATTGAGTTTAGAAAATGAAGTAGGAAAGAAGAAGGAGAGGAGGGAAAAAAAAGAGGGAATTTTTTTTTTTTTTTTTGTGAATATTGAGAGATGTGTGATATAAATTCGAGTGAGGAAGGTGAATATTCATCACGTAAAGCTATGAAAATACATATCAATTACGATGGAGATCCTGAAATGGCTGATTTGTTGGATTATGAAAATGATTTTACCCAAACTCAACTTTTTTCTCAAGCTCAAGATGATTCATTTATGGAGCCAAATCCAGAAGATGAGTACATATATGAGGAACCCAATGCTAATAATACACATGTATGGTTGTATAAGTTGTTAAATGTCCGTTTTGTAGCTTGATTTCACCAAAAGTTATGATTTTTCCAACTGGTTCGGCAAAACAGACCAAGGTTCGGCAGATAACAGCTGCGCAGAACCATGTAAAATAAGAACAGTTCGGCTTATTCGATTGAGAATAATGTGCGCCGATCTGTCCTTCAATTATTTTAGCGCCAAAAAACAGTTTTTGGTTCGGCTCCAATTTGAGGTAACGTGTGTAGCCGAACCATATCTTAAAAAACATATGAGTTACAGTGTAATTTTCGGCTTACATTTGCAACAGCCGAACATAAATTTTTGTTTTCGAAATATTTTTGAAATTTAAGTGTTATGGTTCGGCTTTATAAGTCAAACACGAATCAGCCGAACACTTAGTTCGGCTTTCATATTGTTGTTAGTATTAGCCGAACCTTACCCAAAGCCTGTGCGATATTGTTGTAGATTGTTGTTGAAATGGAAACTATGGAGGAACAACCACCGCCTATTGATGTAATTCATGAAGATACTAGAGATCACTTTCAAACTGACTTGGTAGGTAAAAAACGTAGTTTATTTTTTTATAAATTTTCAACTATGTTGTATGCAAAATCATTAATAAAACTAAATTTTTGTACTTGTGGATATGTAGACGTGGAAAACCAAAGAAGAAGCTGTTAAATGGGTTGAGGAACATGCTTGGAAAATCAATTGTGTCCTAGTTAAAGGTATACAAATCCGAAAGAAGCGGGTTGAGATGGTTTGTGAGAGGGGCGGGAAGAAAGTAAGCAAGAAGAAAAAAGATAAGCCATATGTTGGGAAGACCGGGAAAAAATATAAGACTAAAACAAGGAAGATAAATTGTCCTTTCAAGATCATCTTAAATTGGAATAAAGATGAAGACATTTTCACAATGAATAAAGATATGGATTTCCGTCATAACCACCCACGACCAAAGGATCTTCATGGACATTATAGAGCCGGAAGACTCAAAGCTCATGAATATGCGGAGGTAGATAAAATGACACGAGCACGTATGGAACCCTCTAAAATTCTTAGCAAGTTGAAGGCGGATGAAAAGAATAACAAGACTACATTTCAACAAATCTACAACGCGAGAAGTACTTTGAGAAGAAAGGATTTGCAAGGTAGGTTGGTGATGCAACAATTATTGTGGTTGGCGCAAAAGAAGAACTATGCTTGCCAAAAGAAATTGGATGAATTCGGCCATGTGACGCACCTTTTTATTGCGCATCCGGAATGCGTAAAGTTGGCATTATGCTTCCCACAAGTTCTTATATTGGATTGCACTTATAAGACCAATAAGTATGAGATGCCCTTGATGAATGTTGTTGGTCATACGTCAACCAAGTCACCTTTCACCGTTGCTTTTTGTTTTTTGCATGATGAGTTGAAAGAAATCTATGTGTGGGCATTGGAACAAGTGAAGTTAATCTTCCGGGAGGATACTCTTCCAAAGGTCATGGTAACCGACCAAGAGGCGGCATTGATGTTTGTTATAAAGAAGGTTTTTCCGAACGCGCAAAACTTTCTCTGTACCTTTCATGTATGGAATAATGTTAAGAAAAAATTCCAAGGGATAATCCAACCGATAAAGTTGAAATAGCTAGTGAAGATTGCTAAATTACCGGATGGAGAACGAGAAGTGAAGAAGAAAGAATTCAAGGAAGCATATGAGTCTAATGAAAGGATTTGGGCATGTTTCCACAATGATTGGGAAGCTTTGACTTGGTCCATCACCGAAGAAGTGTTTGAAGAAAATGTTGCAAAGCTCATTGCGAATTGGGGCGTCAAATACCCGGAAATCATATATTTGTTAGTGCATTTAAAAAACTAGCACAAGCACTTCGACAACCAAGCTACAAGTATGGTAGAGTCGGCACACTATCGTTTGAAGAAGAATCTATTTGGGTGCGTGGACACGTTCGTCACGGTTTTTGACGCAATGGAAGACTATTTAATAAGTGATGTTATAAGAATTAGAGCGTTATTCGAAAAAAATCTAATGATGAAGCATGATGAATTCCAGGATGATAAGTGGCTTCGAGGACTAACCCATAGGGTCTCTCATTTGTGCCTTGAACTTATAATGAAGGAAGTGTATTTGATGGACAAAATGGACGCCAACTCCCAAGAAGAGTGTGTTTGTAAAATGAGGGAAAAGCATGGGACTTCCGTGTCGGCATGAACTACTTCGGTACAAGGATTGTAGGATACCTTTTGAGGCTATTTATTCTCATTGGAAACAATTGAGTAGTGATCCAATGCCCGACGAGGACGATGATGTAGAGATTTGGGACACACCTTACGGCAAAAGTTTGGCTGAAATGTATCGTGGGATGTTGCGACCTCATAAACGAATCTTTTGGGAAAACATGATGCCAATCCTTTATCCTCACACCCAACAAGGTATATTAGAACCGGAAAAGGGACCACAAAAAGGTAGGCCACCCACGAAAGAGAACCGACAAGAGCAGAGAGCAAGAGCATATGCTATTACCAAAAAACCATCACCTACCACAAGGGATCCATGCGGGGTGGAGTACCATGATGCAAAGTACGAACAAGAGAAGAAGGCAATAGAGAAGTTAGACAAGATGGATGAAGTGAAGCTATCAAAGAAACGTGGTCGACCGAGCAAGGTTAAAGGTGAAACAAGTAACAAAGATGTTAAGAATAGTGGTCCTCTATGTCCTCCCCCATTGGAAGGAGACGTAAAGCTTAAAGGTAAGATGTTTCCATCTCAACAAATGGAAACAACAAAGACCACGACGCTTCCCAAGCAAAAGGATAAAAAAACCGTATATGCGGAAGGGAAAATGAAGGGTCCTAAAAGAGATAGTTTGGGGAAGTATTTGAGACCTTCTAATATGATTTACAGAAACTACTTGGAGAACCTACACGAAACCATTCATGAGTTTATTATATCCATGGACGATGTCGAAGGGGATGGAAATCGTGGTTTCCATGTCACCGCGGAACAACTAGGACCTTTTAAGGATGGGAACCAACCGGTTGCCCAAGGGGATGAAGTAAATCATATTCGTCAAAGATTGTTACAAACTCTACGTCGAAACATGGACTTCTACAAGTCAATGATGCGAGTTGGCGGAGACCACGGGGTCGCACAAGAGTTCATTAGTTTTGAACGGCGTTTACATGGGGATGCCGTCATCACACGTGATCATTGGATGCAAATGCCGATATGTGGGTTTTTAATCGCGGAGACCTTTAATTGTGTTGTTCATTCGTTTTCGAGGGCCGGAAGTTGTTTCACCTATGCGCCGCCAACAAAGCCTTGCAATGAGAGTGTGAAAGATAGAAGACTTGTCATTGCATTTATTCAAGGCTGCCATTATATCGGTCTTAAGCTTAGATCCGGTTGCCCAATACCTCCATTGTCTCCTGAAGCCTTTTGGCCTGTTTTTGAAGAAAATTACGCTATGGATTGGTGTGCAAATTACGCTACGGAGATGGAGCTTTGGAGAAGTTTACATCCACCTCTTCCTCCAGGACTAGTGTTTGTAATGGATGATGAGGATGAAGAAGATGTTTCTGAGGATGATGAAGAGGATGTTTTTGAAGATGACGAAGAAGATGTTGTGAGGTTGGGATCACCCTAGTACTTGTTCTAATATGTATAATTATTTTGCATTTTCTTTTCGTTGGATGCCTAGGTTGATATGAGATTATGAATGCTACATAATGTATCCTAAAGAGCATGTTATGAATTGATAATATTTTTTGGTTTTTGAACCTGTTTTTTGGTGCAAACAATTGAAGAACAAGAACTTTCAGTAGCAGGTTCGGCTTACATTTGACGACTTGTATGTGCCGAACTTTAGTTATACTTTGTATTTCAACACCCAGTTAAAGGTTCGGCTTATTCGATGTATTCAATAATAAGCCGATCCTAATAATATTACATACATTGTATGATTCGGCTAACCGTTGACATTTTTTTTGTGCCAAACTTGAGTGATTATATGTATTCCATCTTCATTGTAAGGTTCGGCTTATTCGAAAAAATCACTATTAAGCCGATTCTGATAGCAATACAAATGACCAATTGTTTGAAATAGTTTGAAATCATTAAATCATCATTACAAATTAACCATTACAAAATCACTACCCATTACAAAGATTAAATTACAAGCATTTAATAACCAAAACGAGTTATGACAAACTTTCTAAGGATGTTGTAGTGAGCTTGGTATTTGAAAATTTTCCATTTCCATCTATGCCATTCCTCTAGAGCTCGAACAATAACCTCATCATTTGTTTCACCTTTAAGCCTATATCGATTCACAATCCGAATCATAGCTATGAAGTCCCGAACTTTTTGTTTAATTGTTTCTATTCGACAAAACATGGAAGCGTTATCCCGGTTGTTTGGATTACCTGTTTCATTGGTGAATGCTTCATGAATACTGACCAAGTAGTACATACTCATTAAACCCATTACTCGTCGTTCGTAACCCTTCTCCGGATAGTAAGTTACGTAATGTTTGCAAAGAGATAAATCTTCTTCTAGAGTATACTTAGGTCTAGACGCTGCCATTTTGTGCTTTGATAATGAGATATCCTATGTGGATATATATATGAGTGACGGATTATACTATTTGTAACGGCTATATTTTAAAAAGTTCATTAAACCTATCTAGTTCGGCAAGTACGGCATTTATATTTCAAGCCGAACCATCCATAACGTACCATTCCCAACGGCTACTTTTCAAATTTTAAAAAACACTATTAGTTCGGCAGAAATATATTTTGATTTAAATGCTGAACCTTATGTAATTTCGTCAATCTAGTGCATCTCAGCGCAAAGGTCTCTAATAAATCTAGGAATTCTTCTCTTCAGCCATGTGTAACATATTCCGAGCTGGTATCTTCTTCCTCCATGGCGTATAGCTCAAATCCTTTGAATTCTAGCTTCCTAAAAAAAATTATTGGAAGGTTAGTTTTATAAAAAAATAAATAAACAACTCTCTAATGGATCACTAATCTTTTGGATTACTCAATTTTTCCTCATTAGTTTTGCTGGGATGATATTGATTAACCCATCCTAATACTTTGATGTAATCTTTCATCGTATAACGGATTTGTCGGAATCTTTCGGCTAATTCCGAACGCGTCACATTTGTTTTATGATTTCCATCTACCCGAAAATGGTATTCTTTAACTTTTTTCAAAAACATCGAATAATGCTCACCATAAATACGATAAGTCTGAATGAAATCTCTAACAAGCAACTTATCATCTTCTACGGTGAATGGTTCCATGAATTAGTATAGACGTAAACAATGAGTTAAGCAGACCCAATGCTATGAATAGAAACACTATATATAGTAAATGCCACAACAGATCTATTTTTTTGAGAAGACAATTTAATGTTCGGCGCATGTGAACGACAACTTTATTAGCCGAACCTGTTGATTTTAAGGTTCGGCTTATTCGAATCTGGTCTAGTTCGCCAAACCAAGACACTATCAAAATTAGGTTGCAACTCTTAGGTTCGGCAAATACGCAAAATGTAATTGAAGCCGAACCAGTCCCTTTCGTGTTTTTTGAAACACCACCTAACATTCGAACAAATAAGGTACCTAACAAGTGTAATTCACAACTCGTAATAGAGCTGGCAAACAAGCCAAAACCCGCGGTTTTGCCCGGCCCGACCCGTGAAAAACCCGCACCCGGCTCGGCTGGTGTCTCAACAATCCAGGTTCGGGTTGGACAAATGACGGCTTGTGAGAAAACGGGCTAACTGATGAGTGCCAAATATTGCATATTCATACACCTTTTCATTGGCACTTAACTCATCTTTCGCGCTTCAAAGTCATATATTATCCCAAATTCTGCATTTTTACCATTTTCAAGAATAAATATTTGTATTAATTAATTTTGTATTTTTAAGTACTAAATAAAGCTTGGAAGAATTGAGAAGACAAAAGAGAAGAAAGTTGGAAGCGTTGCAACCCGATCGCGCATCAGTGGCAACCTGTTTACAAATGCATGGGATTAAACAACCCATGATCCAAAACCCAAGACCCAAATCCATTTCCACCTCACCCCCATTGGATTCTTTCCAAAACATCCACCTCACCCCCATTGTATTCCATTTCATCCATCAACTAAAGAAAACATGTTTTGTTTAATTGTTGAGTGGTTACTCTGAGAAATTCGAATCCCAAGTGTGAGAGAATTTTTGTGTATAAATAGAGAGGGTTGTTGTGTTGAAAACTCATCCAAGAATAGCTTGTTCATGTTAGTTTATTAAATTTCATTTTTGTTGTAATGTTCTTCATGTTCTAGTTTCATTTGCTAGGGTTTAAATGAAGCCGTAACTCATTGGTATGTATTCATATCTTGTATCTTGTTCTTGAAAGTTTAGAATTGTTTAAAGATATAATTTAATCCAAGTTTGTCAACATCTTGCTCTCACAATGTATGCCATGTATCCATTGTAGTTAGAATATCTCTATGTTGATTATGCTACAACTCATGCTTAACCAAATATTGATCCTCAGATTATTTGTGCTTTAATTAGACAGTTAATGCTTTGGAGAAATACTTTAGTTGTGATTAAATTATCCATTGGAGAAACACCTTAGTTATACGGTAGACTTGAATCTACTATAAGGACAAGAATAATATTACAAGTTGAATGCATATCATAGGTTAGTGGTGGATTTGAATACCCTAGTATCCATATTCTCAGTGTTTACATATCGTGTTATTTGCATCTTTTACTTTTATTATTTCAGTCATTTGAAAATCATATCGTCGTATCGACAAAACCAACCCCCTTTTGGTTACTCTCTGAATCAGTTCTAAGTAAGGATTTAGAATCAACTTCTACACTCTCCAAGTCTCTGTGGTTCGACCTGTGCTTGCCCTGTGTTGCTTGTCGACACTGTGCACTTGCAGTTTATACATAGTAGTAGGTATCTTCCCTGTGGTTCAGCCCGTCAACCCGTGTACAGTAAATATATACTAAATTTGATTTATTTTCCACCATTAGATTATCTAGGGTTAATCCTATCCCTAGGTTTAAGATATAAAAAAGCAACAAAAATCCTAACACAGATATCTTTCTTCTTCCTCTCTTCTCTTTTCTCCCCACTGTCTTCTCCTGCGTCTGAGAGCCTCCTCACCACCTCCATCATTTCTCCTGATTTGCTTTGTAATTCCTGGAGAAATAGAAGTTCTATGAATTGAGTGAATGGGTTTGTATAAATTTTAGGTTATAAGAAATTTCGATTAGATTTGTGATGAAATTTTGAAGAAATCAGATCTAGAGGAAGAAGGGTTTGCTATTAATTGGGTGCTTAATGGAGACTGCTAATTTGAGTGACTCTTGAAACTGAAAGAATACACATAGCGATTGTTTATTAAGGGAGAAGGACCTTTTCTTTAAAAAAATTAAGATTATTAGTAGTATGAATTAATTCACAAACCAATTCATAGTTTGAGTACTGCGGCCTGCCTTTGTTCTTTTCTTCCAACAGAGAAAGAGAGGAGGTGATAATGGAGGTCTCAAGCAAGAATTTGATATTTGGGTGTTGCTGCTTGTTAATTTTAACAATTGTTGCAGGAGATAATGGTAGGAGGACATTATTGATTTCCTTCTCCTTGTCCGTATTTTCATTTCACCGTTTCTTATTTTTTATTTCTTCTGTTATTGACTTATTGTATAAATTCACTCGCCATATCCGTCGCCTGAAGCCGTAAATATGGCCGTTGGTGACCCTCCCAATCATGTGAACTGGTGAAGCGTTTCTTTCCACCGTATGTTGCATGTTCTGTAAATTTATCTAGGATGAGTTTCTTTCTTCCTTTCAATATCAACATATCTAGGCTGGTGGCCGTGATGGGTTGAAACCAACTTTGTTACATTCAAAGCAGATGGTCCTCAGCAGGATCACATATTAACTTAATGAATTTGAGATGGGTATTGTATTGAGGTCTAATTTTTGAGATGAAAATGAAGTAATTAGATGTATGTTACGTGTTACAGGGAAGGAGTAAGGACTGAAAATGGTTTAATGAATTTGAGATGGGTAGTATTGATGTCTAATTTTCGTTATTTGTGTTTGATCATTGTAATTTTTCATAAATTAGGTTAATTAATTTTTAATTTTAGTTTTAATTAAACCAGCCGGGTTAACCCGTGAACCCGCAATTTTAACCCGTTACGGGCACGGGTTGAAGAAATGACCACCCGTGAAGAATTTCAACCCGCGGGTTTTAACCCGTATTAACCCGAACCCGTGTAACCCGCAACGAGCCAGACCCGACCCGCCCGTTTGCCAGCTCTAACTCGTAACAAAAAAAGTGTGTTTAACAACTCCTAACGAAATATAACAAACTAAGTGTACTTTAGGACACATCCATCCAAACTTATAATTCACTCACCACGACCTCTTTTCCCTTTATGACGTACATTCTCGTCCTTTTCAACATTTGTCCTTCCCCTACCAGGTTGACTTGAGCCTTCACCCTCTTGCCGTGGCCTCTTGCCCGTCGATCTTTTTTCTTGTTTATTGGGTCCTTTCCCTTTGTTTATGACTGCATCCCACTGGTTGTACCAATCCTTTTGCTCCTCCACCGTCATCTTAGTTTTGCAAGAAATTCTTTTCTTCAAATTTCTCAACAACTCCTTACCCGCCGAAACCTAATTCAAGGTAAAGGTTAGTTAAACAAGAACTTTAATATTTAAGAAGTAACACTTAAACAAGTGTAAATTTATGACATCACTTACCATTGTTTTATATGCCTTTTGAATGTCAAGGGCCTTGGACTTCTTTTTGGCAACCTTTGCCTTGTCCCTGTCAGCTACAACTTGACTTGCTCTATTGATAATAAGCGGATGTGAAATTTCATTATACCAATCCATATAGCCTGGCTCTACTCGTGGAGGACCGTCAGCCAAAATATGCAAGTGGTTCATATTTAACTTGTTGGCATCCAACGTTCTCCAGTGCTGTAAGCTTGGTTCTGGATCATATTTGGGGCACCACGAAGAGGTGCTGCTTTTAGTCCCATGGCTACCCAATGGCAACAAGCTGAACTTATTGTTAACTACCGGGAGAGTTTGGACAGCTCCTAACTGACGTAGAATGCGACGAGGATCATATATTACATAACCACCTGGATAAAATAAAGGTCCATAGTACATACCTATCGGCACAAAATGATCTTGAACAACATAATATTCTCGAGCATCTCTCAAATATGGGTCAAATACGACATCACTCTCATCCAAAGAGTCTAATTTATCCCTGAGATTAATAAACACATCTTTCGTATTTCTTTCTTTCTTGGCTTCCATATCATATCGATTTGCTGTTGGAGTTCTTTTATCCCAATTAGCATGTACTTTGGCCAATTTCAATTCCGGGTAATGGTCATATACCCACACCTACATAAACAATTCAAGATTTCTCAAAATATCTTATGACTAATCAATGTTCGGTAGCGCACGAAAAATACAAGTGCTGCCGAACCCATTGTTCATAAAGATCGGCTACAACATATGCTAACGTTTAAGCCGAACTTGTCCCCGAGGAACCAAAGTTTTGTTTTGAATAAGTATAATTTGAACAACAAAATCAAATTTAATGAAGATTATTACCTGAAGCATAGTAAAATTTCCTCCGATGTTTGTACTCGCCAACCTAGATGCTTGTGCGAGTTGATTGAGTAGGTAGGCAAGTGACGCTGTCCCCAAGCATAAGTATTAACAGAGTGAACATTCTTGAAAAATTGGAGATATTGAGCACTCATTTTGTTCCCAGAAGTGTCTGCAAATATATCTCTTCCAAGAGCGTACAACATATATGCTGTTGCAGTTTGTTTCACTAACTCCTCAGTCATCACCAAGTTTCCATCTTTAACCCTGTCCGCTGTTTTCTCAAAATAGGTTTTCAACCTCACCAACTTGAACTTCTTGTTTTTCTTGTTAGGCGCACCTTTATCATCATGGGTAGAAGTGACATCTCTCACAGAACAACAAAACTCTATTTCGGTTTTCGATTTTGGACAACCTAGAGTTTCCTCGGCCAACTTATACAACTCATCCCAACTCATATTATAAAACGCGGCATCCACGCTTTCGCCGGTGACACTAAGGCCCGTAATCTTAAAAGCGTCGCCAGGAGTGATTGTCATATCTCCAAAAGGGAGATGAAATGTGTAAGTCTCAGGAGAAAATCCCTCGGCAAAGGCTGAGGCTGTCACTCTATCACATTCTTGATGACCATATTTAATGGCAGGCCATAAACCAGAGGCTTACACTATAGCAACCACCTCAGGCACCTCTTTAAACAAATCCCAATGTGCAGCCCTTTGATGTCTCAAAACTCTTACCGCACGACAATGGTCAGGAGTCTCATATATCCTCTTAGCACAAGACTCTCGGTAACCAATAAACACCTTGCCTCCGTCAGCTGGAAGACCGTGTGGTAAACCATCAGCTCTCGGATCTATTACATCATCATTATCAGGAATGTGAAACCCAACAACACGAGGTATAGCTTCTTGCTTCTCTGGTTGTTGTTGTTGCACTTCAAGTTGATCTTCCACATCAGGTTGATCTTCCTGGCTTTTCACTTTACCCTTTAGGTTCCTACACATAGAACAAAAACATAAATAAACATAATACTACCACAAAGTTCGGCTTATACGAACCCCTATATAAAGAGCCGAACCAGTGAAAATAAAAGATCGGCTATTATCTAAACCGGCCGAACTTTTCTTCAGTTAAAGTTTCGGCATATCAAATATTAAACCATATTTGCCGAACATGTCCCTGTGTTTCGGAAAAATATTCTTAAAACCTAGGTTTTTTCAATTAAACCTAGTCTAACAATACAATAAAATGCATTAATTAACAAATTAAAGGGTTGGGTTTGTATAACATACCTTCTAATCCTCATTTCCGGGGTTTCTTCTTCACTTGATTGAACTTATTTTCCAATTTCAGTTTCAACTCCTTCTAACGGTTCTTGCTCTTCAATAGACGGATTAGAAGAAGATTTGGACCGCCTACCAGTTGCTTTTTGTTTTTTACGAGCCATTTTGTAGTTGTGTTTAATCGACGATCAAATTTTTATGAATCGACGATCAATTTCGGCGATGAAATATGGTTTTAATCGATTTTCTCCAAATTGGTTTGAATAGAGAAGAGGAGAAGAGGAGAAGAACCGAATTGATGACCCCAAAGAGAATTTTTTGTTTTTATATAAACTTAGGGGGTAGTATAGTAATTTACAAGTTTCTATACAATTCTAATACTTTGCTATTAGGTTCGGCGATTCAGTAACATGGAAATTACTGCTGAACTTACTCTTGAGACTATTATGGAGTGTAACAGTATTAGGTTCGGCGGATACGCGTAAATTACCAATAAGCCGAGCTTTTAACTAACCAAACTATTGAAGGTCAGTATCAAGTTCGGTTAATACTATAACATATTAATAAGCCGAACTTGGACCTGTAACTTGCATATCGCAGTGCACTCAAAGCTTAATATTTCACTTAAACATAAAAGCATAACATTGTAGTTAAACATCAAAACATTGTATCTAAAACCAAACACATAACATTGTTTTGTTCAAGTAAATAAAATTGTGCTAAAATCAAACATTACTTAAAAACTAAACCATTAAAACCTAGTGTACTTCAATTTAACATAATACTCTATTGAGGACGACCGCCTCTTCCACCACCACGACCTTTTTTAGCACCCCTTCCCCTCGCACCTTCACCTTTGTTGATTACTCCATCCCAACGACTGTACATATATTCTTGCCCTTCCACCGCCATATCTACATTGCAATCAATTTTTTTCTTCATAGCCTTCAACACGTCGTTACCCCCAGCCATCTGATAAAATGTAGTTAAAACATATAAGAAACATTAGACCAAAATAGTGAAAACAAGTTTAAAAGTATGCAGTCAATATACCATAGTTCGGTAAGACTTCGAAACATCTTCAACCATGCCCTTTGTGTTCTTTCTCATCTTTGGCTCGACTTAATTTTGTGTTTGCTTTCCCCTCTTACCGTATACCAAAGCTTGACTTTCCCTATTAATGATTAAAGGATGTGAGATTTGATTATACCAATCTATATAAGCTGGGTCGACTTCACAAGGATCCTCACGCAACTCTTCTAAGTCAACCCAACTTAATTTGTTATCTTCCAATTTATTCCAACAATCAATGGAAGGATCGGGATCATATTCGGCATTCCATGAACTTTCCGTACTCTTTGTTACCTTAGAACACTTGGGCAACAACTTGAACTTTGATTCCTCTAGCACCTGAATCGTTTGGATAAATCCATATTGACGGAGTACTCGATGGGGATCAAACAATATAAAGCCTTCGGGATAAAACAATGGCCTATAGTACATCACCAACGGCATATCTTCATCCTCAACAAATTCATCATCTTCTTCATCCTTTTTGTATGGTTGAAATACAACTTGTTCAACATTCAAAGAGTCTAACTTTTCTCTCAACGCTATAAAGATTTGCTTTTTATTCCTCTTCTTATTTTCCATGAAAATCCATTTGCCCGAGGAAGGGAATGTGTCCACCCATTTAACATCTTCCTCGGCTAAATTCAAATCCGGTAAATGGTCATATATCCATACCTGCACCAACAATATAAAAAACAAAACACAAAACTTATTAATTAGGATCCCTAGAATTGGATCACGGAGGTTGTTAACTCTGGGAAACAGAGAAAAGTTCGGCTTAATGTAAAAACCTATTTAAAGCCGAACCATAAAGTTTGGCTATGTAAACTATATTCTACACAGCCGAACCATTGATATGTAGGTTCGGCATACATAAAAATCAAAATTGAAAGCCGAGTTTTTCTTAAAAATGGAACTACAATGTGTAAATTTACCTGAAGCATTGTGAAATAACCTCCAATGTTTCTACTTGTTAACCTAGACGCAGTCCCAAGT
The DNA here is from genome assembly GCA_023529315.1 of Papaver bracteatum. NCBI lineage: Eukaryota > Viridiplantae > Streptophyta > Magnoliopsida > Ranunculales > Papaveraceae > Papaver > Papaver bracteatum. Next base: position 145,277 of record JAJJWX010002242.1, on the reverse strand, counting down.
TTCTCAAATAGGAATGAAAGGGCTGCGGTTCCCCAAGAGTACTTGTGGAAGCTTTTCAAATCCCTTAACAATTGGAGGTATTGAGCATTAACCTTGGTCCCACTGTTATCGGGAAATATAACACTTCCTAAAGTATACAATAAATATGCGGTAGCAGTGCGATTAGCTGTGACCTCATCCATAACCAATTCCCCCTTTGAAATTTTCTATTTTGTGTCTCCAAAAAACTTTTTCAAAGCAGTCAACTTGATTTTCTTCAACTTCTTTGTGCTTGAATCAACAAACTTCACCTCTTTAGTAGCGCAGGCAAACTCCAATTATGTTTTGTATTTTGGCCAACCAAGAGTTTCCTCAGCAAGTACATACAACTCGTCCCAAGTCATTTCATAAACCGCTGAGTACACATTTTTCCCATGTGTTCTAAGACCACTAATCTTCGGTGCATAATCTGGAGTAATTGACATATCGCCAAAGGGGAGATGAAATGTGTAAGTCTCCGGACAAAATCTCTCACAAAATGCTGAGTTTGTAACTGCATCAAAATCATCTTGTGCATAGAAAATAACAGGCCATAAACCATAGCCTTGTACTAAAGCCACCACCTCAGGAGCCTCGTTGAAAATATCCCAGTGTGCAGCGGTTTGGTGTCTAAGTACGCGGACTGCATCCCTGTGATCCGGAGTCTCGTAAATTCTCTTGGCCCATGACTCCTTGTAGCCAATAAACACTCTTCCACCATCTTCAGGGAGACCATGGGGCAAACCATCACTGCGAGGACGTATAACATTATCCGTATGAGTAATGTGCTTACTTGTGTCCCTTGATTTAACAACTTTATCTTGTCCTTGTTTTTGTTCTAGTTCTTCTTCTTCTTGACCGCCCTCACCTTCTTCATCATCATTGTGATCCTGTTCTTCTACGGGCAAAGAGGAAGTCGTGTCAATTCCCCTTTTTCCTGTATGTAAGTTCTTTGTGCCACCACCTCGAGGTTTGGGAGTTTTTGAGTTAGAAGGAGTCACTTCCATTGTTCTCCTTTTAAGCTTGTCCTTGAATTTTCCGGGATGGGTTCTAAAACAAATGACAAACCTTAATTAGTTTTTAAAATTAAATAAATATCATTATACCACACATTTTCATAACACACCTATAACTGGATAACTTTAGAGGAATCTATTGGCAATAAACAGTTTAAATTTCGGCACATACGAGTTTTATCAATATGAGCCGAATAAAATGTACTACAGTTTTATCCTTTGTCAGAGCAAGGTTCGGCACATTGGAACTTTATCGCAATAAGCCGAACAATGTACCCAGTAAGTCTAACAAGGTTCGGCTAATACGATTTCCATAATTAGAGCCGAACTGTTCTTCATCTGTGTAAAAAAAAAGAAGTTCGGCAGAGACTTTTCTGCCGAACTGTTCTTCATCTGTGTAAAAAAAAAAAATTCGGCAGAGACTTTTCTGCCGAACATGAACCTGTTACTAAAAAAAACTTGGGTGAATCATCGATTTCAGGTTTAAAATCAACGAAATACGCAAAAATAAACAATGGGTTTGTGGGAAATACCTTTCTATGTGCAATTTTAAAGAATCATCCTCTATTTCTCCCTCTCCAACACCAATCGATCCGGTATCCACTTCATCTCCATCTTTCTCAAAAACCCTAGATTCAGATGCTACGGAAGATAAACCAGGATTCGGCACCGTATTTCTAGGGTATCGCTTAACATGGGGTGCCATTTACAACTGGAATCAACAACGAAATGCCTATAGGGAAATTTTGGAGAAGAAGATGAGAATAAGAGGGAAAGAGAAGGGTTTTTGTTTTTAAAACTTTAAAAAAAATTTTTTTTATAAGTAACGGATTAATAAGTGTGTTAATTAGTGGGTGGTTGGTTAATTAGTGGGATGGGTTAATTAGTGGGATTGTTTTAGGATTAGAATTTAATTAAGTGGAAGGGTAATAATGTAATTTAAATTGGGAAGGGGTATTATAGTAACTTAACAACCATTAGGATAATGGCCACCATTGAAATACTATAGGAACCCACATTTTTGTCCTATATGTATGCCCCAAATTTTTTGGGTCTGCCCCAAAATAGGGTTCTTTGCATATATGTTTCTCTCTTTTGATTCAAAGTAAAAGAGTTATTGGTCAAGATGTATGAGTACGACTGAGAAGTATATCTCGTCGGATACAGTCTGTATATTCAAAATCCATTGTACTAACTCTAGATCTCTTTGTTATTTTATCAGCAACTTTATTCTTAAGGGAAGTGTCTACAGTTGGGACACTAGTCATAGTCCAAAGCTGGGACAATAAATCTGAGCCTTTGAGAGGGGAATGATTCTAGCATCGAGATTAGTAGTGGGTGAAGATGAGAATTATTAAAGGTTCAGATTCACTGTCCTAGTTTTGGACTATGCCTATTGTCCAAGTTCTAGACTTTTCCATTCTTAAGTCTATTGACCGACTGATATACAATACCAACTTTATTCTCAAGTATAGTGACTGACTGACATACAAAATCATTATGACTATTTGAAAGAAACTTATATCAAGGATAGTTCCTTGATCCATCCGGTGGTGAACGTAATAAGTTAACTTGTTCATTTATTGACTTAACTAAGACCTCACTGTTAGACTCTAGGATGCAGCATATAGCAATTTCCAACTCCACTCCAGTCTTCATTCCAAGAGACTCTAGCTTTTCCACCTACTGATCAACAATCTTTAAAAAAGAATTTTCCTTTAGCTCGAAGACGAGATTTTTGCCAAATTTCTTTTTAGAAAATCGCCCGATTTCGCGTATATTACCGACGTATTGCTGAATTTCAAAAAAGCAAACATGACCAAAAGGGCAAAATATGACCCCCAAAAATGACTCACATGTCCTAGCACACAACTGCATGATGAATGCAGTGGGAGTATTTTTTGGAGTGCACTAATAGTGTGTTTGAAATATTAACCAATCAACTGGACTCATGTTCATGGTCACCAGCACTCGACACTATTTAGCCAACGGTCAATAGTATATTTTCAAGTGTCAAGTAGGAGTGCACCCGAGTGCTTGGGTCGGTCAACTAGAATAGTCAACGATCAATGGTACGTTTATAGAACTCAATTAGTCCTCGTTTGACCAAAACAGTTGTTAAAAGTCTATTTTTTTAGGGCAAAAGATGTATAAAACGGTTGCTAAAAGTCCAAAACGTTACTTTTGGAATTTTCTGATCACGAACAATAAGTGCGAGAATTTCACCATTTTTTAAGTTTTGTCCCGGAAAACAGCCCAGACAAGACATTATCCTACAAATTCTCTCATTATTAGTCAAATTCCTCATGTAAGATTTTGCTTCACAAAATAAGCTTCAATAATAATCTTAATATAATTCCTAACTGGAGGATCCCATTTGAACCTGCAACAATAGATTGGCATTAGAGACATCGACATGTAGCCTATGGACTACAGCTTCTATCATAGTATGATAACTACTAATAGAAATTATTTTGTTAGGTTTAATTTTCTGAAAGATTAGTGAACATCCATCCTTCCAGATAATCTATAATGTAATCATAAGAAAATTTAGGCTGTACTCCTTTTTAGAATGAGAGACACCAGCTTGATTATTTCTTGCATCAAACCAACTTATAATCCAGTGCATTAAATCACCATAATCAGATAAGATACTACTAACATTAATGTTGACACCAAGCCAGAGAGATCTAGCATAAGGGTAGTCTAGAAAAAGATGCTCAACAGTTTTAAGATTGAAATTATCACATACACTACAGTGATTATCAATGTCTTGCTTGTATCTAAATATTTAATCTCTACTTGGAACAATATTCTTTCGATATTTCCAAACAAAAAACTTAATCTTACGAGGAAAATTAGACTTCCATAGAGGTTTTCAGAAAACATTAGAGATATGTTTGTTTACATCATTACCAGTATTAATGTTACGACTATTTTGCATATTATAGGTATTATAAATAGAAAATATGCCTTTCTTGTCAGGGAGCCGTATAAGAGTATCTGATCCACTCACAGGCACCTGCATTGCTGAAATTTTAATAGCAGATTCATGAGAGAATGAATCATAAATGAGTTGAAAATTTCATTCTCTAGTTCATGGTAAAAGCAAATCATTCACTGATATCAAATTAGAATTAGTAGACATGCGTATGGAAGGATTAGAAGAGTGATCAAGACTTATCCCCTATTTGTCAAGCCAAATCTTCAATTTGGTTTCGTATCATACATACCAACAACTATTTTATTTAATGACCTCAAGACATCTATAGATGCCTTGACAAATCCAAGAGTTATTGTCATTAAGTTTTACTAAATGAAAAAAAAAAAGTTGACTCTAATATATTTGCCTTCAATCTACATAGTACAAATGCTTGTCTCTAATATATTAAGTTTTAATGACCTCAAGACATCTATAAATGCTTACCTATAACTTATTTATACTTTGACTGCTTACCTATAACTTATTTATACTTTGACACACCTTTGCGTGTGATTGCACCTATGATATCCATATACGTATGATTAACTTGCGTAAAAATAATCTTAGCATCGCTTTAAAATAGTCTCCCTTCACTGGATTTTAATGATTATTGCATTTTAATGAAAACGCTCTTTTTTCTTTTTTGATTTTTAAGATAAAATAAAAATGATAGTTAATCTACGAAATGTGACTCAATTCTTAAAAAAGAAATATAATTTAGTGTTTTTCACGTTTGAACAACTTTCTTTACAAATAAGTTATATGTAAGCAAAATCTTCCTATCATATTGTTTTTTTTTTTGCTCACTTTAGTGTCCCTGTCAACAAATATATGTCCTTGATTTCATTGTTGTACATTAACCTTGTCTTTTTTTATACGAAAAGAAAGTGAAAACAACCATAAACTTCTAGCCAGAAGTATGAGACTTTTACAATTCTGTGATTATATCGATCATATCGCAAGTTGAGGTGATTAACTAGTTGATCTAATTGTTCATTCTTCTAGCTACTTAGAGTAATAGATTTATTACAAAAGATTGAAATGTTTGCAGTTATAGCATTTTGAGTTATGCTCACTAAACTAAAAGACACTGCATTGAAATTAAAAAGTTTTTGAAGTCAAAAATCCAAAGAAATTGATGTTTGTGAATCTTTCGGTCTTTGCTTAGACATACATTCCAATTACCACTCGGTTCTGAGTTACACATGAATTCAGTTTTGTGAATACTCAACTTTGTTGCCCAATGGAACGCCACATATGCAAAAATATTTGGTTCAAGTAAATCGATGGACTTCCAGCCTTAAGATTCTCCTTTAGCTTCCTTAGAACTTTAAACATCAGTCAAAGTTAGTGCAAAACTAGAATCAGAAATATCATTGATCATGGATATTGCAATGTTTATCAAATATCTCATAGAACCAGGTTATTTTCAAGTATGGGGGTCTAGAGATATAAAGGGAAGCATCATGTAGCAGTTGTAATACAAATTATGCATGAGACTGTAGTTTTTTTCCTTTTCTTTTTAACATTCAAAATAGAGTTAATATATTTTACTATTGTTGTGGATGTGTTCAAGCTATTTTGATATTTCTTACCCAGAACTTTGTCACATTTTTCTTTCCAGATATGCCAATCTATTGTGCTACAAGGTTCAGCCCAACTCATCTTTAGACCATCTTTTCACCCTACCATGCCTTACCCTACTTCAAAAATACACCATGGAGGCACACTAAAAGGGAAAACTTGTAATGGAAAATAACAAATAAAGTTCTAAGATTGATAAAATCACTTTACTTGTAGAATACAAGAACACCCACCGAATAACTCGACAATCTAACCCTAAAATCAGGCAACAAACAAACAAAGATCAACTAAATCATAAATCAAACAGAAAGATATAGTAAATTTGAAGATTCCATTAAACTAACTAAGATTTCGGTTCTTAAACTATGGAAATCAATCAGAGCTTCAGCAATTGTTACCTCAAACTATGTAATAATGAGGACGAGTTGATCAGATTTATTGCTGGAAGGAAAAAAAAATAATCGAGATCAACAATAATTGAAATCAAACAGAAAAACAACACAGAAATCAAAAATTAAAGCAATACGAAGAAATTATTACCAGTATGAGAGAGGGGGCAGAGAGGAGATTCTGCGATAAACGATTATAAAAAAACCCTAAAAAAAATTATATTTGTGTTTATCTTCTGTAAAGATTAGGGATTATATAATGTAAATAGATTGCAGTTAAATTTATCTTAGATCAATATCAAAAGATAATTTGACGGCACGAGATTGATATAGTATATGGATTAACGAAAGTAGATGTGTATGTAGTGTAGGTAACGTAGGCGCGGACATGGCTGTAGCAAACTATTTGGGGGCTCTAGGCGAAGCTAGATAAATTGGGGCTCTCTGTAAGCGATTTTTTTTCGTGGCATGATATCATAGACTTTCAAATGACAAAATTGGCCCAAAAAAGATATCTAGAAACACCGAAAAAACACATAATCATACAAAGGTCAATATTGCTTCCCCTTTCGAATCAAAACCATCAATCATCCTATCAAAATAAATTTATCCACTATCAACTTCCAACATTTGTTGGACAAGCCAACTGTTGCTAAATATTGTCTATAAAATTTTGTATTATATAAACACATTGGGATAGCAGTCTTCCGTATCATTTAAGAAAATCAACATTTTTTTTTCATATCTTTTCCTGTTGTTGAAGAATGAGCCGGCGAATCATAGGCAGTGGCTTGGTTAAGGGAACCCACTAGAGCCATAACGAAAGAGAGTGTTTGGGCGGGCAAAAACTTCAAAAAGTTTCTTCATACAAGTCATGCCCGTTAATATATCGAAATACATATCATGCCTTAGATAACTTTCAAGCTAGATATAAGAAGATGTAAAATGACTTGTTTGCCGATTGCCCAACTTAATTTTTTTCTTTTCGAAGCATACTTTCACCATATTAACAACAACTAAATTGAAACGTTGAATTATTATTTTTTTGAAGCAAGGAGTTGTTGAATTAAAAGTTTGGAAGTAGCATCTTGATAAAATAAATAAACATGAAATGATAAAATTTACTTTGATTTCACTAGCATAAATCTTGTTTTTTTTTTTTATTTTTTATAATTAGAAAGGAGAAAGCCTTAGAACTTGAAAGCAAAGTGAACTAGATGAGAAATCAGAGACAATAAATCAGGGGTAAAAAAATGAAGGAAAAGGAAAGATAAAATTCGAATATTTAAAATGGGAAATTATATAACCAATAGAATTTGAGGCCCTAGGCCGTCGCCTAGCTCGCCTATTCCCAGCGACGACCCTGGGCGCGGAACCAACTTGTCTTCATCACTGATATATGGATCGAGATTCAAATTGACAAACACGATTCAATATATAGGATATCAAAAAAGATGGGACTGTAGGATGTTGAACGAGACAGGAAAAACGCAAAAATTAGAAACCCGAAACAACTACCTATTTCAGTACACTATGTAACTGTTACAAAATCACCGGATTCGACCCACCGGATTCCGGACTTATTTCTTCTTCTGTAAAGATTGTAAGAGTAAGATAAACCCAGCCCAAGCCCAACTATCTATTTCAGCACATATTTCAACAAGTCCGATACAACCAATTTCAGCAACCGATTCAACCCATCGGATTCCAGACTTATTTCTTCTTCTGTGATTGTAAGAGTTTCCTATCTTCGGCATAGGAAATTTGATAATAAGAGCAAGATGAACCCTGGTTGTTTGTGAGTTACATGAGAGCTAAAACACGAAAAACTCTCTTGACATGCCTGACACAAAATTTGCACACCAAACCATTAGAGTAATTCCACCGATCCATCCATGTGACTCAGTTGAGTAAGACGACTCATCTCTGAATAAGAACACTGACTCGAGCTGGATGACTCTCTACCTTGACCCATTGACTAACGGATGACCGTTAGGTTGACCTAACTGTAACGGAATCTTGACAGAATATTCTCTTACCGGCGGATAATCTCAGGTGGCCGGCGGTGACAGATTCCGGCCGAATTCCGGCGGTTGCACCAGTTTTCCGACGATCCAAAAATTCCAGAATTTTGTGTGGATTTCTCTCATGGGTGTGAAGACTTGGACCTGGAATTGGATGAAGAATTTGGCTTGAACTTGGAAAGAGAGGAAGGAAGATTTGAGAAAGGCTTGGATTTGGAAATTGAAGTGCTAAAGGAAAGGGATTCTATTCCTTGGAAGATATGGAGAACATTGAAGCTTATAAATAGAGAAGTGCTCTACTTTTCTATATACACTTCCACACTTAGATGCACTTAGATACACACATCTTTTTACATAACTTTTTGCACACCTCTTTACACACACAACACTTTTCTTTTCTTTATTCTTTGTGTGAACTCTTTAACATGAGTAACTAAATTGATTGAGGATGAATTCCTAGTTCTTAACATGTTTTGAGTTTTGTTTTAAATCTAATTTGAATTTTTCACATGATTATCGTTTATTTTTACTAATTGGAATGTTTATACATTCATGATTGATTGATTGATTGTTTAGGTGCGCAACTAAATTGATTTGTTAATTTGATCTATAGCTAGTGAAAGTTAGGGGATAAGTAATCGTTTCTTGACTTTTCACACAAGTAGAAAACACAAGACCTTGCGGAGGGATTCCGTGGAGCAATTGTGTGTGAAACCAACGCTAGAAAGTGGACCAAGCGAACCGAGTCTAACTACTAGTACTATACCTAAATTCATAAATCTTAATGTGTTCATGGAATTACATCTTGTAAGCGAACCTCAAGGTGGTTCTTTTGAATAGAATCTGATAACTAAGCGAACCTGTTACTCAGTGAAATAAGGAATTTTGGGGTTAGCTAAGCAAACCTGCTATCCTACGGTTGATGATAATCTGTGACTAATAAAAAGTAGAAAAGAACATAACTTGAATCATTGTTTTGCAACGAAGAAGGATTCCTTGATCTATTCTCTCTTATTGATTTCAACTTACACTTTTGTTTGCTTTATTTACTTTCTTTAGTTTTTAAAATCTAAAACCAAAACCCCCCTTTTGTGACAATTTTACAACTAAAAATCTCTTGCTCCTCGTGGTTACGATCTTGACTACACTATATTACTTGTTAATTAGATAGTAAAATATTAATTAATTTGTTGTGGTTACGACACGCATCAAATTTTGGCACCGCTGCCGGGGAGCATCAGATGATTTTAGTTGTTTTTATTTTTATTTTATTCTTGCTTTGTTGGATTCTATATCGTATCTAACTTATTTTTTGAGAATTGTTTTTCAGGTACCGGTTTTCCATGTATGGTGGACAAGAGAAAGCATATTACAACAATCAATACGGTTTTCAACCTCGACATTATGGAAACTTCCAACCATCCTTAGGATACAATCAAAACCAATCTTTTGGCTATGATCAATATCCTACGGAATCTTATGGGTACTCTCATGCATATCAACAACATTGTAGTGGGTATGTAAGTAAATCACCAAGGTGGGATAAATCTACTTCTAATTGGATTCATTCGAGTTGTATGCAGATTTTGAATGAATTGCAAGACATGCGACAAACCAATTTATGCAACACTTTTTCTTACCCGACTCCGGATCGTAGTTATGATCATTCACACATTCAAAGGGAAGAGTCATGGGAAAGAGAACCTATTGTAGCCAATGGTGGTAAGCGTGTGAACGTGAGAAAACTTGCACAAAAATTATACAAATTGGAAGATGATGGAGACTCGGAAGAGCTTGTCGCAGAAATTAGTAGGACCATTCATATGGAACTTAAACGACGTCTAGATAAAGTTTATGAAACCGATGAAGATTCTTATTATGGTGAGTCCGAAAGTGAAGATGATTGTGTTGAAAAGGACCAACCTTTAGAGACTTTTGATAACGCTAGTGTAGAATACTCGAGCCTTGATCTTAATAATGATCAATCACCTATTCAAAAGGTAGAGCTTGAGGAAGATGAATTTATGGCTTGGAAAAAATTTCTTAGGTAAAGATATGAGTCCGCGGAAGTGTATGAACGTTGTAACAATGAGGAAGTTATTCCAACTCCGGATCATAATAACGATCATTCACCTATTCAAAAGGAGGAGTTTGGATATCACTCACCTATTGTTGTAAACGGTATAACACATTCAAAAGAAGATCTTACAATTTATACCGAGGAAGATTATATGAGAGAAGAATGGCCCGATTCCGATGATGAGAATGTTGAAGAGATGATGCTCGTTAATGAAACCGAATTGATTGAATTTGTGGAAGACCCAATTGAACTTGCCAATGATTTTAATGATGCCGAGACTTTAGTTAAGGTAGAAAATGATGAAGAATGGTTGCAAGGTTTGATAGAGGACCATGATATGCAATAGGTAAGTAATTCACTTGAATTTTTTAAGGATGAAGAAGATTCCGTAATACAAGAAATTGTGCAAGGTTTGTCTAACCCTTTGCATATTAATTCTTCTCCTTTACCTCTTATTGGATTGAATGTACGTGCTTCGAAAGTATTTTTAGATGATTTTGTTTCTAGATATCCACCATTGGAAACACTTGATGCTAACACTATGCAGGTTTGCCAAGAGAAATATTTGGAAGTTCCCAAATTCTATGTTCTTTATACACTTCCTAGTGTGGACAAGAATAAGTGTGGGGGAAATTTCTATCGGGCGATAATTTTACTATTGTTTTATTGTGCTAACATTTGTATGAAGCTTTTGTGTGCAAAACAGGTACCATGGGAGGATCCCCAAATTTTCCAATTGTTAGTATATGGGGAATGAATCTTACGAGAAGAAAGTCGGGCCGTCGACTTTAAAACAAACGCTTAATGGGAGGCAACCCATAGGTTTTGTATTTCTTAACCTTTTGCTTTTTGTTTCGTTTATTTATTTTTCTTGTTCCATATCATATTAAGATTTCCCATCTTGACTTTACTTGGACGATTCAATTACATTGAGGACAATGTAAGGTTTAAGTGTGGGGGAGTGGCTAAGAATATGCATATTTTAAAAAAAAAAAAAATTGCATAAAACTTCCAACTTTTAAAGATTTTAGAGTCACTTGCATACTTCTAGGTATGATTACATAGAGAATTCTAACCGACATAACTGAACTTGGAAGTATTAGGGGACTACGTTCGGATTTCTTGCTTGTTAGAGTGTTAAATAATGGATTTAATCATGCCGGTGATACAAATTAGGAGCAAAGAAGAATGCATTATTAGAGTTGCTGAGCAATCATTAGTGGAGACTACCCGTTTTTATATCATGTGAGGCACCGACCAGAATTTCTTCCATGACTAAAGAGCTTCTTTTGAGTGTGTGTCACCGTACGTTAATTCCGGGTAGAATGGTGAGCTATCCAATTTCACACCAATTTCAGCACTATTTTTGATCTCTTGAGTGCTAATTTTTGTCAATCATGAGGGTGACGTCTATGGATGAAAGCCTCCTTCTTGTAGTTCGATTTGCAGTTAGCACCATTCTCTCTATCGACAACAACGGGTCCATAGAAATACCACAATCATCAACAAGGGAGCGACATCAAAATCTACAAGGAAAGTTGAAGACGTTCAAGGTTTACAAGCAACAATGGAACAAGAAAAAGAGCTAAATTTCATATTCAAGTAAAGAAACATACAATGAGCATATTTTTACATATGTGTTGAAGACTTACAATATAATGAGCATAATTATATATCCAAGTATGAAGACTTATTTACAAGAGCGAAGAAAAGTAAAAGATGAGAATTATTGAAGTTTATGATTTCGAGGCAATACAAGTTGTGAAGAATCAAGCGGTAAAGTACTTTTCCACGGCCATGGTTTGTTTTATTTTCCACTTTGTTTTGTATTTTATCTCTCTTGTCTCCATAAAAACAAAATGAAAAAAAAAAAAAGGAAAAAAATGAGACAAGAGAAATTTTATTTTTGTATATGTTTAATAAGCCGTGGGGAAGAAAAATCTATAAGGAAGTTTCAAGCAACATGGATTTTAAGGAAAAAGGTTACAAATTGTCAAGGATCTATGAAGTTCAAGAGTTTATCATCAATAGTAGAAGCCAAAGACGAAGACCAAGAATAGAAGACGAGGAGCAGAAGATGTTTCTATTGGATTCCGTGAGAGTGGTGCTATCATAATTGGCAATCGGATGTGAAGGTGAGTAAGTAATCTCATTCTCAATAATAGTGGTTGATTTCCTTTCTTAGATATCGTCATAAAATTGGTTTTTCAAAATATTAAAAGATGTGGGTTTTTCAAAATTTCGGAAGATGTCCTTCCTACCATTCAACGTGTTGCAGGAATTCTCTCTTCATTCCTACCTGAACACATGTGAGACCCCTAAAAAAGCCATCTTTTTAAGTGCAATTATCATAAAACCCTTTTTGGTGAGGCAGAAGTCGAGGCGAAATGCTTATTGATCGTTTCTCAAACACGTGTTCTCTTATTATGGTGTGGTTATTTCTCACTCAACATTTGAGAATGAGAATATGTTCTTTAGTATTTCTAACTTCTTATTACTAGCATGCAGAAACTCTATGTCCTCATAGATCTTTGGATTCTTGGGACGCTGGAACGCTGTGAAGTTGTAAGTTTTAGTTTGATTTGCTCGAGGACTAGCAAAGTCTAAGTGTGGGGGAATTTGATAGGTGTAGAATACACCTAATTTACTATCTAGTAGTTTATGATTTCTTTGTTATTTTTCTTGTAAATTATGTATTTTACGTGTGTTTTTGAGCTATTAGGTACTCTGGAGTCGCACGGAGAAATAGAAGAAGAAATCACCCAAATTGAACCAAAAGGGAAGGATTGTCATTTCACAGGAAAACACTATCGGGAGACGAGCCACGGTTAAAGGGAAACTCTCTCAGAGGAGTGTTAAAATCCAGACTAGCTAAGGATAAGGGGCACATATGTTTTGGAGGAGTAATAAATACATATTAGCTGAGGTTAAGGGGCTTCTATCTGGCTAGCCCTTATCGGAAGTGGCCATTTATTATAGGCACTCAATATGGGGTGGTTGTCCTAAACTAAGGGGTGTCCGAATCCTTAAGCACCCCCTCACTATACCTAACCCTACATATCGTTTAATTCCTTCATTACACAACTGAATGAGAGGAAAAATGAAAGCGGCGTAGCAGCTAGTGAAATCAAGAGATCGAGACGCTGATAGAGAAATAGAGAAGATTTGAGGAAGTTGATGCTGCACTAAATAGAGAACAGACATGGAAGATTGGATTGAATCTGTTGATAAATAAGAAATGGAATTAGGGGTTGATTCAAGATTGAATCTGGCAGCGAGAGGTAAGGGTGTTGCAAATGGAATTGTTGGTAGTGGTAATTGATGAAACAAAAATGAGTTCGAGATGGGAAGAAATCGGTGAGTAATTTGAGAACTGATGAAGGAGGCACTGTGGTTAATGGGTGTTTGAACTGAGACCAGAGATCGATTCTGGTAATAAAATTGAATTGGATAAATTAGGTTTCGATCTCTACAACTGATAGAACAAGGTGATGATGATGTTGATCGAGAAATAGGGTTGTTCTCAGATTCATTTCTTTGGTTCAAGTACGGTGATGGGTTTGCTGGAATCGATGAGAGAATCTCAGATACAAAGATGGGTTCTGAGCTGGTGAATAATAAAATAGAGATGGGTTTGGTTCTGAGGATGAGCATACGGCGAGATTTTATCAGTTCTGTTGATGCTACGATGTGCATCTGTTGGTGGTTGTTGAGTTGAATATCAGGTATATGCGCTGCTAATCGATATGGAAGAAGTCGCTGCTATTGTTGAGACGAAATCAAATGGGTATGTGTAATTAAATATGGTGGAGGTATGAAGACTGGGTTATCTATGCCAGTACTGCAGCTGAAGCTTGATATGTTTGAACTTATTAGATGAATGTTAGGTTCTTAACAGGTAAAGAAATAAAGGCCTAAATTCGGCCGGGAAAACACCCAGAAACAAACGGAACTATGCCCGATTTTATACTCCGGCGAGTCAACTCGGACCGACGATGACCGATCCATCCATGTGACTAAGTTGAGTAAGACGACTCATCTCTGAATAAGAACACTGACTCGAGCTGGATGACTCTCTACCTTGACCCATTGAATAACGGCTGACCGTTAAGTTGACCTAACTGTAACACAATCTTGACAGAATATTCTCTTACCGGCGGATAATCTCATGTGACCGGCGATGACAGATTTCGGCCGAATTCCGGCGGTTGCACCAGTTTTCCGGCGAGCCAAAAAATCCAGAATTTTGTGTGGATTTCTCTCATGGGTGTGAAGACTTGGACCTGGAATTGGATGAAGAATTTGGCTTGCACTTGGAAAGAGAGGATGGAAGATTTGAGAAAGGCTTGGATTTGGAAATTGAAGTGCTAAAGGAAAGGGATTCTATTCCTTGGAAGATATGGAGAACATTGAAGCCTATAAATAGAGAAGTGCTCTACTTTTCTATATACACTTCCACACTTAGATGCACTTAGATACACACATCTTTTTACATAACTTTTTGCACACCTCTTTACACACACAACACTTTTCTTTTCTTTATTCTTTGTGTGAACTCTTTAACATGAGTAACTAAATTGATTGAGGATGAATTCCTAGTTCTTAACATGTTTTGAGTTTTGTTTTAAATCTACTTTGAATTTTTCACATGATTATCGTTTATTTTTACTAATTGGAATGTTTATACATTCATGATTGATTGATTGATTGTTTAGGTGCGCAACTAAATTGATTTGTTAATTTGATCTATATCTAGTGAAAGTTAGGGGATAAGTAATCGTTTCTTGACTTTTCACACAAGTAGAAAACACAAGACCTTGCGGAGGGATTCCATGGAGCAATTGTGTGTGAAACCAACGCTAGAAAGTGGACCAAGCGAACCGAGTCTAACTACTAGTACTATACCTAAATTCATAAATCTTAATGCGTTCGTGGAATTACATCTTGTAAGCGAACCTCAAGGTGGTTCTTTTGAATAGAATCTAATAACTAAGCGAACCTGTTACTCAGTGAAATAAGGAATTTTGGGGTTAGCTAAGCGAACCTGCTATCCTACGGTTTGTGATAATCTGTGACTAATAAAAAGTAGAAAAGAACATAACTTGAATCATTGTTTTGCAACGAAGAAGGATTCCTTGATCTATTCTCTCTTATTGATTTCAACTTACACTTTTGTTTGCTTTATTTACTTTCTTTTGTTTTTAAAATCTAAAACCAAAACCCCCCCTTTTGTGACAATTTTACAACTAAAAATCTCTTGCTCCTCGTGGGAACGATCTTGACTACACTATATTACTTGTTAATTAGGTAGTAAAATATTAATTAATTTGTTGTGGTTACGACATGCATCAATAAAATAGAGCTGAGTGGTTGGGTTTCCATGAACAAAACCTCCATACAATCATTCATGATTTCTCTGTAGAATCCTTTTGTTTGAGGAGGAAACAAAAAGAAAGCAAAGGTTAGAACATGGACAAAGTGAAATAGAGATCTTTAGAGCTGATATGAGAGAAAACTCAATTGACAAACGAAGGTGTGAACCAGTTGGTGAGAGAAAATACAGAAAGACATCTTCGTATATAACAAAACTCTAGCTCCTCACCTTTATATATAATAATAGAACAGATAATCAGGGATATCCTCGGACCTAAAGACAATAGGCACCATACAATTCCCGGAAAAATATTCCCTTAATATCGCTCGAAAATACGACATGCAATTCAAAGCTTAATTCTCTCCCAAATATACCATCAGTGGCTCTTCATGCCTTATTTATCTCCTTTGAGCACAATAATTTAATTTTCCAAAATCTCTCGGATTTTCCATTAATATGATCCTATTTTTTCTCTAAAATTCACCTGGCTCCTCTGACCATCTGTTCATAGAAAAAATGATGACAAACCAAAAAATTTCAATAAATAATGAAATAATAATGCGTCCCTTTGGAGTCGTGTGCCGGTAAAATTTGAAAAAAAAAAAAAGATGATTCAACACGGGTTTGACCGGTTATTTGATTGATATGAAATGATCGGAAATACTACTCCAATTTCATCTACACGTCATTGGCAGGTAAAACATTAATTTCGGGAATTAATTGAGGGATTAAATGCGATGCCATGAATAACGCACATGTAGACCAAGTTTTCAAAAGTCTTACAATTTAATTCCCGATAAAAACTATAAAAAAATACCTTTTAATTAATACGAAATCTTTTGTTTTTGAAGGAAACATTGTAAAACAAACAGAAACAGAGTAAAAACAAGTAATTAGTTGTTGACCAAGTTTTCAGAAAACATTAGAGATATGTTTGTTTACATCATTACCAGTATTACTATTATGACTATTTTGCACATTATAGGTATTATAAACAGAAAATATGCCTTTCTTGCCAGGGAGCCGTATAAGAGTATCTGATCCACTCACATGCACATGCATTGCTGAAATTTTAATAGCAGATTCATGAGAGAATGAATCATAAATGAGTTGAAAATTTCATTCTCTAGTTCATGGTAAAAACAAATCAATCACTAATATCAAATTAGAATTAGTAGCCATGCGTACGGCAGGATTAGAAGAGTGATCAAGACCTATCCCCTTTTTTTCAAGCCAAATCTTCACTTTGGTTTCGTATCATACATACCAACAATTATTTTATTTAATGACCTCAAGACATCTATAGATTCCTTGACAAATCCAAGAGTTATTGTCATTAAGTTTTACTAAATGAAAAAAAAAAAGTTGACTCTAATATATTTGGCTTCAATCTACAGAGTACAGATGCTTGTCTCTAATATATTAAGTTTTAATGACCTCAAGACATCTATAAATGCTTACCTATAACTTATTTATACTTTGACTGCTTACCTATAACTTATTTATACTTTGGCACACCTTTGCGTATGATTGCACCTATGATATCCATATACGTATGATGAACTTGGGTAAAAACAATCTTAGCATCGCTTTAAAATAGTCTCCCTTCACTGGATTTTAATGATTATTGCATTTTAATGAAAACACGCTTTTTTCTTTTTTGATTTTTAAGATAATATAAAAATGATGGTTAATCTACGAAATGTGACTCAATTCTCAAAAAAGAAATAAAGATTTAGTGTTTTTCACGTTTGAACAACTTTCTTTACAAATAAGTTATATGTAAGCAAAATCTTCCTATCATATTGTTTATTTATTTATTTATTTTGCTCACTTTAGTGTCCCTGTCAACAAATATATGTCCTTGATTTCATTGTTGTACATTAACCTTGTCTTTTTTTATACGAAAAGAAAGTGAAAACAACCATAAACTTTTAGCCAGAAGTATGAGACTTGTACAATTTTGTGATTATATCGATCATATCGCATGTTGAGGTGATTAATTAGTTGATCTAATTGTTCATTCTTCCAGCTACTTAGAGTAATAGATTTATTACAAAAGATTGAAATGTTTGCAGTTATAGCATTTTGAGTTCTGCTCACTAAAATAAAAGACACTGCATTGAAATTAAAAAGTTTTTGAATCAAAAATCCAAAGAAATTGATGTTTGTGAATCTTTCGGTCTTTGCTTAGACATACATTCCAATTACCACTCGGTTCTGAATTACACATGAATTCAGTTTTGTGAATACTCAACTTTGTTGCCCAACGGAACGTCGCATCTGCAAAAAAAATTGGTTCAAGTAAATCGATGGACTTCCAGCCTTAAGATTCTCCTTGAGCTTCCTTTTAACTTTATACATCAGTCAAAGTTAGTGCAAAGCCAGAATCGGAAATATCATTGATCATGGATATTGCAATGTTTATAAAATATCTCATAGAACCAGGTTATTTCCAAGTATGGGGGTCTAGAGATATAAAGGGAAGCATCATGTAGCAGTTGTAATACAAATTCTTCATGAGACTGTAGTTTTTTTTTTTCTTTTTAACATTCAAAATAGAGTTTATATATTTTACTATTGTTGTGATTGTGTTCAAGCTATTTTGATCTTTCTTACCCATAACTTTGTCACATTTTGCTTTCCAGATATGCCAAGCTATTGTGCTACAAAGTTCAGCCCAACTCATCTTTGGATCATCTTTTCAGATGTTGTGAACTAACTATTAATCCACTAAATGCAATTAGTAGTGGTACCTTTAATGCTGAAATTTAAGTGATTCCATACCTGGAACATATGGTTTAGAGTTTGTTTGTTTCATCATATTCGTTACAAATTAAACAAGCAGTTCGAATGCTTCTCAAAATAGCCGCAACTCTCATTCTATTAAGTGATATAGCGTGAACCACTTTTCAAATAAACATTTTTATACAAAGGGAGACTCTCATATTCCATATGTTAGAACATTTTTTATCTGCAGGTTGTTGCTTATTGGGATTTTTGTATGGAGATTTGGCACTGGATCCCCACTGTTGGGGATTTGTTAAGAATCATAATGCTTGGCTTAACACAAGACTACTGACTGTCATTGTCGATGGAAAACTAAATTATTTGTTGGGTTTTGTTATCTTGTGCACCCATGCACAAGATAAGAGCCAATCATTGGTATTAGAAATGATAAAAAATAATAAAAAATATATGAGAGATGGTGTTTTTTGCATTGGAGAAGGTAAAGTTGAAAAATTAACCTTTTGTGAAGAAGATTTTTTTTTCTAATCGCGCTAATAAACCACTAGAATTCCTACACTTTCATTTTCTTCCACTCTCGATAGCTGCATAACTAAACAAAAATGTCGAGTTTGCTCTTTACTCTCGATAGCTGCATAACTAAACAAAAATGTCGAGTTTGCTCTTTAGCCCGCTGCCAGCAAAACGTCAATGCGCTTAGTAATTCCGATGGTATAAACATACCCCGTCTGCTGGTATAACTATAAGGAAAAATGTGCAGGGGGATGGGGTGGGGGGTGAGTGGGGGTGATGATTCATCTGTGTAGACAGGCAAGGTATAAATGCCACTGATATGCAAGTATGTCAAAATGGGCTTCAGAGCCCATGAAATAAAAGAAACTGGATTTTGGAGCCAGCCCAATGCCCTTGCCATAGCTTGGAGCTGCCTTTGGAAATTTGCAATACTTACATGTTTATGAGTAAATTAATGGACAATATTTTCGAAATTACTATGTAAAAATAATGTACGATATAGCATGGAAAAATAATTTGCCTTCGATGGTTAACCATTTTGGATGGTTGCGGTGATACCTGCTAAAATAGTTGATTAATAAAACATTTGTCTAAGTTAAATAAATTGACTAATTGCCATCCCTGCTTTTGTATGGTTGGTGGCAATGCTGTTAGATAAAAAAATATTCGAGAAGCGTGTGAGCCAAGCGATTTCCGCTAGTGAAGAGACGATTGTAGTAGTCTAGGAAGGACATATATTTAGACTCTAGTTCGTCAGAGTTATCCGCGAGTCACATGTTATGTTTAAGGTCGGTTGACAGATTTTGGGTCACATATTAGTTTTTCGTATCAGGTGGTGGATTTTCGACCACATGCAAATATTGATGCACGAAGCAGATGGTGTGTTGTGAGGAAAATTTTGTCTTTGGGTAGTATTTACTAAATTTTATTTCGAGAAAAATTTACCGCAAAACTATTTTTTTGTCTCATGAAAATTTTCATATTACATGTATAACAATGTTTTTGTCAAGTGAGTCAAATTATAACTAATTATATATTGTTTTATTGGTATATTTTCAGGTAAAGTACAAACTTATAGTCACGATCCAAATTTTTAGGTTATAATGTAGATTTTTGTGTCGCGTGCTAAATTTTTCAATCACTTTGAAAAAACTGGGACTGAGATATATTTGAATTTTTCTATCACACCCTCTACCGGCTCTAAATGCCGGTCGTAATTTCCGAAGTGTGGTTTCCAGTTACGCTTTGTTTATGTGTAAGTAATTTTTGACCAGATGTTCCTTTATGTTGTACTTCAAATTCCCAGTTCAAGATTTTCATTATTGATACTACAAAAAATAAGCTCATGAAACAACAAAACTAAAATCAATTAAATTAAATCTGCATAACTATGTGAATCATCAACAGTTATAGAGTGCTATCGATTGTAAAAAAAAATTGTTTGATGTCTAAATTTAGGATTCGAGCTCGGGAAAAGAAAACTCATATATACCTGGTGATGAACAAATATTTGAGTGTGGTAGTTTGTTACTGTTGTCGATGGTGGATTTTAGACAAGGGGTAAAATCGTAAAACCCCATGACCTAGTGTTACTAACTGAGAGCATTTAATTCAGGTGTAAATAATTAATAGGGGTATTTTTTCAAAATACCAGATTAGGGTTTTCGACACAGAACCCTAATTCCAGAACCAAGCCGCATACTGCGCACCATGGAAACGACGCCAAAACCAAGCCGCTACCTAGTTGTAGCGCCCGAAATTTGGCCAAGGTGGTTGTACGTGCCATTGGCACATGCCAACACGTTAACACTAGCCACTTTCTATTCCAAGCCGCTACCCAGTTGTAGCGCCCACAATTTGTCCAAGGTGGTTGTACGTGCCATTGGCACATGCCAACACGTTACCACTAGACACTTTCTATTCCAAGATGCTACCCAGTTGTAGCGCCCGCAACTTGGCCAAGGTGGTTGTACGTGACATTGGAACATGCCAACACGTTACCACTAGCCACTTCCTATTCCAAGCCGGTACCCAGTTGTAGCGCCCGCAATTTGTCCAAGGTGGTTGTACATGCCATTGTCACATGCCAACACGTTACCACTAGCCACTTTCTATTCCAATCCGCTACCTGATGCAGTTTTACAAGTGGTAAGTATAGGGTTTGATTCTCGGACTTTTTAAAAGATTCGGTTTTAGACAAAAAGATGGTGATTTTTATAAAACTTATAAAATAATGGAAATGCTAAAAATGATTCTTGTGTTCAATTTAAAGAGTCTAGGATGTCAAGATTCCATCACTACTTCACATACTAAATCATTATAACTATTCCCTATAACACTCTCCAAAAATTACTCAAGACGATTTAGGACAAATAATACGTCTCGGAAAATAAATCTTTTCAAGCAATTATTTTTCTCAAAGAATTAACAATTTTCTTCACTATAAAATGCTATTCTCTAACATAGAATACATCAATCAATTATCAAGCATCATAGGACACATGAAGAAAATTATTACCGTTACGAATCAAGAATAAGGACCAGGAGAATTATTATAGAAAATAGTCAAAATATTTAAGCACACATAGTAGGATTTCCTCCCTAATCCTAGATAGAAATTTAGCTACTCATAATTAGAGTACTAACCAAAAATAAAGAAGAAGGAATTTAAGAAGGGTGTGTAGAAGGGGTGTGGGAAGAGAGGTGTGGGATATAGGATTGTGGGATATCGGATTCCCCTTCAACAAAACACCACAGCCCTATTTATAGGTAGAGCGGTTAGACAATATTTGCTTCCTCTTGTTTCTTCACGTGAACGGCCTTCTTTGTCAACAACTCCTCGCTGTCTTCACTAGCAATCATCATAGCCACCTCGAGTTCCATCGCACCAGCCGAGCAACAACACCTTCTAGCTCATTGTAACGTCACTACCAAAGGTTAACAACGACCATCATCTTACTTCCATCACGTTCTCTACTTCTATCTTCATCATTACCACCGTTCACTGACAGTTCTTGGCCGCAGCAGCCTGTCATGACCATCTTCATTCTCTGTCGAGCTCAGCTTTAGCACGTGCATGCAACAACCATCATCAGCTTCACGTTCTCACGTTCTCTTCCTTTCCAGCGAAACAACCGACATTAATCATGGCAGCAGTCCCGTCATCCATTCTCTTCCATGCTCGAGACTGCCACAGCAGCCAACATACACTTTCATCGTCACTGACTCACTGCCATCAGCCAACAAACACTTTCAACACTGCCATGTTGTATCCCTGTTGAACTCGAGTTCTCCCAACTCCCAAGACATCTAGCAGCAACAGAAAAGCACCACGTATTCCCTGTTCTTGATCGAGCCGTCCATCTCGTCTCCGACCAAACACCAGCAAAGCAAACTCTTCTCTGCCATTGTTCTCGATCATCATTGCTGCGATGATCATCACGTGCTCTGTGTAGCTCAACCCGACAATCTAGCCCTTATTTGATGAAACAAAGCATATTACCATTCCTGTTTAGTCGAAACAGGGTGGTATCAATCTAATTCAGCCATTAAATCACAAAAATTCACGACCAAATTCTCTGCCAGAAAACATGCAGATGAACAAAAATTCCCGCCAAAATTTGGTTTTGAAATCGTGAAGAAGGTGGTGTCCCCCTAACCAAACCGGGGGTGCGCTTAGCAGGTGTCTACTGAGGGTGCCCCTTAACAAAGTGATTGTCCCTTAACGAACGAAGGGGTGGAAATAGCACTTGACATTCCCTTTCAACTGTCAGTCCTGGAAGACTGACAGTTTAATTCCAACTTCATTCTCGTTTCGGCCATAACTTCTTCATACGAACTCCGAATGACTCCGTTCTTTCGCCGTTGGCTTTGCCGTCTCGTCATCTACCCCATGAAAAGTCGAAATCTTGTATTTGAACAAGTTACATTTGGTCTTTGGCCCTTCCTCACTCTTAGCTAGCTTCTTTCATTGCACAACTATGCTCGAATTCACTTCTTTTTGGATTATTCACCTAATAACACACCAATAAGAGAAAACACGCGTAACACACAATAATCTGCAAGAAAACCATCAAATACTAGCATGGAATTAACACCAAATATATGTGAAATATGCACTTATCACTACCCAATTGTAGTGCCCGCGACAAGGACAAAGTGGTCGTGCGTGCCATTGGCACATGCCAATACGTTACCACTAGCCACTTTCAATTCTAAGCCGCTACCCAATTGTAGCGCCCGCAATTTGGCTAAGGTGGTTGTACGTGCCATTGGCACATGCCAACACACAACCACTAGCCACTTTTATCCCCAACCTGCTAGCCAATTTCCAAGGCATTCCACACGTGCCATTGGCACATGCCACACATACTCCACTAGCGATTTTGGTATTACCATTCGCACTCAAAGTGCAACTTGCGTCCAAGGCATTCCGCACATGCCAAATGCTCCACCAAGCGACTTTGGAATTTCCATCCGCACTCAAAGTAAAACTTGCGGTCGAGATATCCCGCACATGCCATTGGCACATGCCGCAACGCTTCACTAGAAACTTTGGCATCTCCACTTGCGCCCACTCTCGAGACATCAACACAAACTGGGGGATGCTTTCTTAGGGTTTTGGTTTGGCGGTCACAGTGTGAAGCGTACACTACGCTCGCAATAAAGCAAGGAGTGCAAGGAATGAATACAGTTAATTAAATAAGGAAATTTATGGTGAAAAACGTTTTCGCCATAAAGCTAACGTTTACCACCTCCTCTGTTTTAATTGACACATTTACTCAATTCCTTAATGAGTCCAGGGTACGTTCAATCTCACTTGTATAAATAGGTTTCAGCTATTCTGCCAAAACAACACAAGTCTTGGTCAGGCAAAATACAATACTATCAGATAGCTACTTTGCAAGCTCTCTCAAAAGCTTCCATCACTAGCAAGCTTCTATATTTCTGATACAAGTCGAGATAATACCTAGCCAAAACTCTCTGGTCTCATCACCCTCCTTCGCTATCCTCCCCAAATCAACCCTTCTCCTCCACTTTCTGACCGAAGCAAATCTGGAACGGCCATCTTCTTTGTTTAGGCCAGAGTTGTACAAATTGATATCTCGAATCAAAAGTGCTCACGTGCAGCACATTTGTTTCAGGGTTTAAACCAGTCTCTCCACCATCGAATTTACCAAATTCGATAGAGGAGATTTTCTCCCATAAAAAAAAGTGAAAATGAAAATACGGGGGTACCAATATACATCACCGACTTTGTCTTAGAAAACCTGTATGGCCTAAACTCAAATAAAATTCCGACAGTTAAAACTTAACGAATCTCAATCAGGAACTATATTAAGAGTTTATTTCTCTTTCTCTCATAATCAATATTCGCTTAGGGATTATATTCTCTTAGGGATTCATTACAAACAGTGACAAGTCCTTGAATCTGATTATACCATGAGAGTTCTTGGACGATTTCAAAGATCAATATCGAAGATCAATCAAGTCGTATTCAAAAATTACGATGAACATCAACTTTGATTGATTTACGTACAACCTGTGATATTTCAATTATAATATAAACAATATAATGCAGAAATAAAAATAACACATACACAAGAAATTTGTCAACGAGGAAACCGCAAATGTAGAAAAAACACGAGACCTAGTCCAAATTTGAACACAAAACTGTATAATTAAGCCGCTTCAGACTCTATCCTACCATCAATACTTCAGAATGGAATGTATTTGAGACCGAATCAACCGTCACAGTAATTCACTTACCGTCACGCTCCTTATGCCTATTTAATCTCGTAAGACTCTGCGCAATTTATTCCCTTAGCTGACATCCTTTACAGCCTAAGAATTGCTTTAACTCAATTAAAGACTTTAAACCAATCTACCTCCCACAGATAATCCTATATATGATTTCCGTTCTGATCAAAATATCAAAGTGAGATAGAAAACTATTTGCAACAGACAAAGTCTAGCAAACCTAAAAATTCAGTACTTATGACTCCCAAAGAGCATCCTAGATTATAATTCACCTCACAATTAAAACCTATTTAGATTCAACAAAGAATCGTTATAGAGGAATATACTTGTGGAATCACGAAGTCTGAGGCATAGAAAATTTGTGATTTTTATCTATCTTGCCTGATTGGAGTGAGACTAAACAATCAGTAGCAAGATCAGGATACAAGATTTATCAAGATAAAGATATTCGGACCTGGATTCATGAATCCCTAAGAAAATTCCTTTTAGTTTCTAAACCTAAAAAGGTTTAGAGGAAAGTATAACTCTAGTTTACAACTATGACACAGAAGAAAATTTTCGGGGATTCAAAGATCCCATTTGCTTGAGGTTCCCCTTATATAGACTTTCAAAATCAAAGGTTGCTTTATAATTAAGATAAAGTAGCTTTGGAATCAAGCAATCAATATCCACCATTAGATGAATCTTTATGATTAACACAACAAAATATACACTCTGGTTAGGATGAACCGTAACCAAACCGTGTACAATGACTTGTTCATGAAAGGTTAGCCGAAACTTGCTAGACGAACTATAAGCTTAATCATTTTTCATTTAACACTTTAAGAATTTAATCTAATTAAGTCACAATCATAGGTTATAATGTGATCAAATATGTCTAGATGTGTTTTTAGGGAGTTGTTCAAATGCCTAGTATCTCATAGAAATAATTCTGATGCATTTGAAAATATTTGACATAGTAAGTACGTGTACCGGGTTTGTATACCTTACAAAACAAGTTCAAGAGTCTACAAAACTTTTTCGTTATGCATACTAGG
The DNA here is from genome assembly GCA_023529315.1 of Papaver bracteatum. Taxonomy (NCBI): domain Eukaryota; kingdom Viridiplantae; phylum Streptophyta; class Magnoliopsida; order Ranunculales; family Papaveraceae; genus Papaver; species Papaver bracteatum. The sequence goes on along the minus strand of JAJJWX010002242.1, from coordinate 119,751 downwards.
TATGTGTACTATCCTGATCTCATGAGTCAACAGACTTATTTAGGTTTGCATACTTGTTATGTATACCAAAAGTCATTGCCGAACTATAGATTTTCCGGTACGTGTATTGGGTACATATATATATATATATATTATGGCTCCGGACCTATACTAGTTGCGTCAATATGTAAGCTGGTACATGTAATATCATGTATCCATATTTACAATAGTTATATACATACATACATACATATATATATATATATCTAATAATCAATTTGAAACATTCCCAAATAACATCAATGACACATATCATTGTTCCAGAATATTTTCAAATGATTAACTTGAATCACGATTTAGGTCATAAACAATAAATTGTTCTTAACCAAATTCATCAAGTTTTGAACAAATGTTCTTAAGCTTTGTCATGCGATATTGTCTAATTTCACTTTAGTAATAGGTAGTTCAGTCTTTACTTACCATTTGTTGATGAAGTTCTCCAAAAGCTTGGGTTGATCTTCTCCTTCAAATACTAGAACGCAATGATATCTAGTACTCAACTACACACTTCTATCCTAATCCGAGACTTGACTAAATGTAGACTAGAAATGAAGATATAGTTTTGATCAACTAAATTTGTCAACAATCTTGAGATTGCAACACTTATAAGTTCGACCGAGCAATGCTATAACATAGAACAAATTTTCCCTAAATTCAATATAAGAACCTAACCAATTTTCACTAAATTCAGTATAAGAACCTAACCAATTTGAATTCCAAAACCAATACCAATTTTAATTTGACATTGTTCTCCATAATTGAAACAGTGGAACAAAAAATCAACATAAAAACCTAAAACCAATTTGAGATTCAATTTGTAACAATGAGTACAAATTTTCCCTAAAGAGAAAGATGGATTTCTATTATGATACTTACTTGAGAGGTTTCATTGAGTTATTGGCTTGCATGAACGTCAGTTTTTCTCCACCGTCTTCATGGTTTTTCATCTGTGGGACGCAGAGAAATGAAGTATGTTAGAGCAATGCTTGGTAGAACTAGCAAGCATTGCTATCTCAAGCTTGTTTGTCAAGTTTAGGTGATCAAAACTATAAGTCTTGATTTCTAGTATACTTGTAACTATGTATCGGATTAGGATATAATGTGTAGTTGATAGGTGTCTAAAACACTTTTATATTTATCTATTGTTTATGCTTTCTCTGCTAGTTTTCTTGTAAATTATATATCTTAAGTTTTGTTTTTGAGTATTTAGGTACTTTGGAGTCATTTGAAACGAAAGAAGAAGAAACAGCGCGAAAGCTTCATCTCATGTGAAATGGCTATTGGAGACAACCTATTTCTCATTATTCGCTTCTATTTCTTGATTCCCGTCTGAAAATTATGTCGGCTTTAGTGATGCAAATTCTGTCTAAAAAGCACGACAACTTTAGTGATGACTCTCATTGAAGAGTATAAGTGAATATGAGAAATACGAGATGGATGTTGTTGGTGGACGAACTCGAAAGAAGGAGGGAAAGCTTTCATTTGGATCGAAAAGCGAAAGCATCATTTCATGTGCACGTACTAGTGGGAGCGCAGTGGAGGATAAAGGGCAGCCACCTGCTTACAACAACACTTTTGTTGGACTATATTTTCTGGGTGCCTATAGTTCTGGGTGCCTATGGTAATTCTAATCATTACCTATCCTAAAAGAAGAGGAAATTCAGTCATATTGTCTTCATTACAAATTATCTAATAATTAGAGAAGTGAGACAAAACAAAGGCGGATGCTATCTGAGATTTGGAGGTGCAGAGAAGGAATTCAGGATTCGTAGAGAGGAGGTAAAGAGATGAAATGAGGTGCTATTTTAAACCGATAAGTTGAAGATGAATCTAGATGAATTTGAGTATTTGTTGCTGTGGATATTAATGGATTTAGGGTTGTGGCTTTGATTTGAGATTGATGGGGGTTTCGCATCTATGATGTCAAGAACACGAGATTAAGAAGAATCAGAGCTGCTAATGTTGTTGTTGCTATCTCAGAGAAATTAGGGTTCTACTGAGTTTGAATTCTCGAAAAAAAAAATTAGTTGAAGAAGATGAATTTTCTACCATGGGGTTGATAGAGAGCCAGATGAACTTAGTGTGAATCGAGAGATTCAATGGAATTATAAGGGATAATGATTGATTGGGTTGAAACTGAAAAATGGGTTTCAGATGGTTCTGTGAGAAGAAATGGAAATTAATGCCATGGCTATATGGTTATGAATGCTATGGTGAAGTTGCAGTGATGTTCATATGTTGAAGCTCAATGGGTATGGCCAGGGTACTGGTGAAGTTGCAGTGGTGATTTGGTTCAACTGTGTGGCATTGAAGAATGGAAGAATGAAGCTGGTGGAAACTCAAGTGTTAAAGTTACTAAGTTTTCTTGGCATGGAGAAGATAAGGCCATGATACTGCTAAGTGAATTGGTGGTTGTGAGTTAGTGGAGATAAGTCACAGTGATGGTGTTTGGTGCTGCTAATGAATGTGTTATGGCTTGAGAATTGAAATATTGCATGTAGAGAATATTGGCTCTGGTGGTGAGTGTGCTAAGAAATGATGCTGCTGCATATGTGCTGTTGGTTTAGAAGTTTGAGTTCAAAAGAAAATCAAATGGCATTGCAGGTTGGTTGTGGCAGTAACTCAATGGTGTTGCAAGACTGGTGCAAGGTGATGCAATGGAGCTGTAACTGTGGTATTGTGTGGTAAAGTGCAATTGGTTCAATTCCAGCTAGAAGGAGGTATGCAATGTGATACATAACAGTGGTGCTGCTCTAGTGAATTTAAGATGGGAGAATGTATGATGGTGATGCCATGGATGGCTGAATTGATTTGGTAGTATAAGGAGGTGTATTTGAGCATGGAAGTGATGCTGAAATTTGGGTACTGTTGTTGTTGATCTGAGAAGAGCAAATGGTGCTGAGTTTGAGCTATTGAGCAGGGATGGTTATGAAGCAGCAGGAGTAATGAGTGGTGAAACTGGATAAGTACTATTGATTTGGTGGAAGTGGAGCTTGAGGTGAACTGCAATGAATTGGAAGGTGGTCTTAAAGCTAGGGTTTGAATCTGGTAATGATCTGGTGGTTGAACTGGTACTGGGTAGTTTGATTTTGGTTATGAAGGCAGTTGGAGTTGCTGCTGTGTCTCAGGTGGTGATTCATGGCTAAACTGGAGATGCATTGGAGAGGATGCTTAATAGTGGATACTCAGGTGAGAATATCTATGGTATTAGTGAACTAGGGTTGATGGCAGGTAGAAATGGGGTTTTGTGATGAACAGTTGCAAGAGTTTAGAGCTGCAGGGCAGCTGGAATTGGTTATGCAGTTGCACTGAGAAGGATTGTGAAATGGTTGTTGGGTGAAAATGGTTGCAAAATAATGATTGCATGTGATTGTGAAGGTGAGATGATTGACCAGCTAACATGGATGGCTATGAAGCCGAGATAGAACTGGAATTGGGTATATACTGTTATGATGGTGGCTGTGATATTGTGAATGGGGTTGTATTCAATTGCAACTCAGCAGGATGGTTAGATGTATGTCTAGGTGCAGGTATTGATGCTTTGTTGGTGCAATTTAGTTAGTGACGCAGCAGGGGTAGCTGGTGAGAAGAAGTCAGGTACAACTGCAGGAACTGAGCTCATATTGAGATGAAGTTACATGGATCAGATGGAGTCATCATAGTTGTAATTTGAAATTGCAGGTGATGTGACCTGAGAAGAATTGAGTTGGAGTTGGTGGAGGAGTGTGCACAAATCTTCAAAGGAGACTGAGGAAGTGTTGCTGCTAGTGAATGTGATTATCAAACTGAGTTTCATATGCAGGGGTTTTGATTTGGAAGTTGTTTGATGGCTCAGCTGAGGTGATTACATTCCAGTTAAAGCTATGGGAAGCTGTTTAGAAGCAGTGGAAGTGGAGTTGGTCTTGAGTGAAGGGTTGAACCTGAAATTTAGAAGCTACAAGATAGTGCAACATGATATGAAGCTACAGATGGATATGAATGAAAAAGGCATGGCCATCATGACTGGACTGACAGGGAAGAAGTGGCACAACCATTTTGGCTGTGAAGTGATAGTGCAGCAGAACAGGGCCATCTTGGCCGTGAAACGCAACAGTTTTGGCTTAGGCCTATGCCAGTTAGACTCTGACTCAACCATTCATGCCAGCCTTAATCCAGTTGATTCGGTCTGACTGAGTGACCATTGGTCAGTGCTGATCACCTTTGACCGGTCACCGGAGATACTTTTCGGCGCTGGATTCCAGCCAACTTCCGGTCGGCGTGCACCAGTTTTTCGGCGACATGTTTTTGGGCAGATTTTTTACTGGGTTATTTTCACACATGGGTTTGATGGGCTTGGTGTACTTTTTGGTGATGGACTTGGAAGACTAGACCTAGTTTTGGAAGGAAGAAAAGCTACAAAAAGGAAAACTTTTCTACAACTTTCATATCACGTATTATTCTTGAAGCAGAGAAGAGAACTACAACTAGGGTTTGATTTCGTATTTAATATTCATCTCCTTTATTTGATTATTGATTATGATGAACTCCATAGCTATGTGTAGCTAAATTCTATATTATTGGTTAAGGATGTAGTCCTATTTCTAAAACTTGTTCTTGGTTAATGTATTAGTTTTCTCTCTTTGTTTTCGTTCATATCTCTACTGTTTTTATTATCACATGATTGATGTATTGTGATAGGACTTAGATGTTTGGTTAGTTAAGTGGCCAATTAATTGAACTTGCATCTTTTATATAGCTATTTTAGGGTTTTTCATCGAGCGATAACCCTAAATACAAGTAGCATGATATGATTATAGTTTGTAGTGATACACTCTATTAATCATATGTAGAGTTTGACATTTGTCCGAATTGTCATGCGCAATGTATGACAATTGCATTGATTAGCCTATTTCCAAAATTAATGCTCCTAGGAATTGAACTTAATTAGCGCAAGGCATTAGGTTATTCTTTAGGTAGAATTCACATACGTAGCTCTAATATGTGTGTTGATGAACTTAGGAAATTATTAGATTATCTTGCTCTCATGGTATTCTAGGCTTTTGATAACAAAAGAGATTAAATTGTAATTCTAATCATATATGCAAGCACATGTTTAAGATTGAAGATGAATTCCTTGACTAATATCTTTCTACATTGATTATTTCCAACCATTTACTTTGTTTTTATTTTACTTTTGTTTTACAAAAATCAGAAATCCCCCATCTTGGTTACTAAGAAACTAGAAATTGATAACTACAATCGCCTCTCTGTGGATACGAACTCTTCCTTACTTTATAATTCATTCATATATTGTTGAGTAAGAAAGTGAATTATTTTTGTGTCGGCTGACAATCGATCAAATTTTGGCGCCGTTGCCGGGGAGGCATTCGGCTAGTTATTAAGTTTTTAGTTTCTTTTTATTATTTCTGCTTGCATATTTGCTTTTCGTTTCTTGTCTTGTTTCTCACTTGTTTGTGATGATTGTTTTCAGGTACCTAATCCCTGGCTTCTAAATATTGGAATTATCCAAGGTGTGGGATAGCTACTCGAAAAGGCACAATACTCCAACCAAGGCAAGGCACAATGGAAGGAAAAAACCTGGAAGTAGAACACGAAGCTCTTCATCAAGAAGGAGAAGAGGAAGAACACGAGATTCTTGAAGAAGAAGAAGCAATGGGTGACGCTGCAAATCGTACACTCAAGGACTTGGCTTCTCACAAGCTTGATACTCAGCAGGGTTGTATTCAAACCGACTCTACTTTTGAGATAAAGCCGGGATTGCTTAGAGAATTACCTAAGTTCCATGGCATGGTGAATGAAGATCCAAACAAACATCTTATGGACTTCCACACCATTGTCACGGCTATGCTTCCAGCGAACATGGAGGCCGATGGTGCTATGTTGAAAGTGTTTTGATTCTCTTTGGCGGATAGTGAAAAAGATTGGTTGTATTACTTTCCTCCGGGAAGTGTCACAACTTGGAATGGGTTGAAGAAACTCTTCTTAGAGAGATATTTTCCTGTGTCTAAGGCTACTCAAATTCGCAAGGAGATTTGTGGAATGAAGCAAAATGTTGGAGAATCCTTATATGATTGTTGGGAAAGATACAAGAGATTGGTGGCAAGATGTCCTCATCACCAATTCAGTGACGCGATGATTATCCAATACTTCTATGAAGGACTCCAATCAAGTGATAGGAATCTTATTGACGATATGGGTGGTGGTGCACTAGTGAGCAAGACGGTGGCACAAGCTAGAGAGTTGATTGATAACATGGCAGCAAACTCTCAACAATTCTTGAGTCGTGGTTCGGATGTGCTTCTTAGGAGAGTAAATGAAGTGAGCGAGGTAGATGAACTTCGTCAACAAATGGGTAACATGTCCGCAATGATGCAACAAGTTGCAGCCGCGGTGATACCCAATTCTCATGGGTATGAAGACGTTAATGAGCAAGATAATGCGGTCTTTCCAAATCAGCAAAGACGGTATGATCCCTATTCCAACACTTACAATCCGGGATGGAGAGATCACCCCAATTTCAGCTATGCGAACAAGCAAGGAGCGGCTCAACAACCTAACTTCAACCAATCGGGTGGATTTCAACCTCAACAACAACAATTCCAGCCGCGTCAACAATTTCAACAACCGCAACAATCAATGCAAAATCAAGGTTCCGATATCGATTCAAAGCTTCATACAATGATGCAAGGCATTTCTAGTATGTTTAAAGAAATCCAACAAGTGACTAAGAGTGCGATAAAGGATTTGCAGACACAAATGGGTTCTATGGCTCTTGAGTTGAACCAATTGAAGACACAAAATAGTGGAAAAATCCCTTCTCAACCTATTAACCCAAACAAGGGTGTCAATGCTATTACGTTGAGAAGTGGTACACAACTTGTGCAACCCGAAGTTGCTGATTCGGGCAAGGTGAAAACACCAAAGGAACCTGTTTTGGAGGAGAAGAACGAGGATTCTCCCCAAACTTCTGAGGTACCTATTTATAACTCTAAAACTCCGGTTTCTACTTATGTTCCTCCTTTACCTTTCCCTCGCAGATTTGAAAATGCCAAGAAGGAGGTACTAGAAAAGGATATTTTAGAGATTCTAAGGAAGATCCATGTGAACATTCCACTCATAGATGCTATAAAGCAAGTTCCAAAGTATGCAAAGGTGTTAAAGGATTTGTGTACCAATAAGCAAAGGCTCAAAGGTAATGAAGTGTTGAGTGTGGGGGAGAATGCCTCGGCAATCTTACAACACAAACTCCCATTGAAATGCAAGGACCCTGGTATCTTTGACATTCCCGTCACTATTGGTAACACTAAATTTAATAAAGCTATGTTGGATTTAGGTGCATCCGTTAATGTTATGCCTGCATCTATGTACAATTCACTTGATCTTGGTCCTCTTAAAAAGGCTGGAGTTGTGTTTCAATTAGCCGATCGCTCTAATGTTTACCTAATGGGTATTGTTGAGTATGTTCTTGTGCAGGTTAATCAACTAGTATTTCCAGTAGATTTTTGTGTCTTAGAGATGGATGAAGGTTCACCGGACTCGTCTCTTCCATTTCTACTTGGGCGTCCCTTCATGAAAATGGCGAAAACGATTATTGATGTTGACAAGGGAACGCTGACTATGGAGTTTGATGGAGAAATAATACGTTTCAATATTTTCGAGATGATGAGATATCCTAGTGATGTCCACTCTTGTTTCTCTATTGATGTGATGGACACATTGGCGCAACAAATGTTTGAGTTGAATGGTGCTGATTCTTTGGAAACCGTGCTCACTACACCTATTGATAACGGTTTGGAGTACGGTGATGAGATTAAGGAAACCATTGGTTCTCTTAATTCATTACCGGAAAAATATGCACTTAAGAATATTTCATATGTTTCTTTACCCTGCAATGATGAAAAGCTTGTACCTTCAATTGTTAAATCTCCAAAGCTAGAATTGAAACCTCTTCCAAGTCACTTAAAGTACTTGTACTTGGGTGACAATGAAGAGTTACATGTGATTGTTTCTAATGAGCTTAGTGAATTACAGGAGCAAAAAATTCTAAGGGTGCTGAGGAAGAATAAGACGGCCATAGGATGGACAATTGCCGATATCAAGGGTATAAGCCCTGCCATTTGTATGTACAAGATCCGTTTGGAGGACGATGCAAAGCCTACAAGGGAAGCGCAACGTCGTTTGAACCCCCCAATGATGGAAATTGTGAAAAAGGAGATACTCAAGCTTTTGGAAGTGGGTGTTATCTACCCCATATCCGATAGCAAGTGGGTGAGCCCGGTACAAGTTGTACCAAAGAAATCAGGTGTGACGGTGGTGGAGAATGATAAGAATGAACTTGTCCCAACTCGTGTGCAAACCGGTTGGAGGGTTTGTATTGATTACAGAAAATTGAATGCCACTACTAGAAAAGATCACTTTCCATTACCTTTTATTGATCAAATGCTTGAACGTTTAGCTGGACACGCTTATTATTGCTTTCTTGATGGCTATTCAGGTTATAATCAGATTGTGATAGCACCGGAGGACCAAGAGAAAACCACTTTCACTTGTCCTTTCGGTACTTTTTCTTATAGATGGATGCCTTTTGGCTTATGCAATGCTCCAGCTACCTTTCAAAGGTGTATGGTAAGTATCTTTTCAGAATATGTTGAAAACATAATCGAAGTGTTCATGGACGAATTTAGTGTCTTTGGTGATTCATTTGACCTTTGCTTGAACAATTTACCTCTAATCCTTGAACGATGTGTTGAAAAAAACCTTGTGCTGAATTGGGAGAAGTGCCATTTAATGGTAACTCATGGCATAGTTTTAGGCCATATTATATCTTCTAAAGGCTTGGAAGTTGATAAATCTAAGATATACCTTATTCGTGCTCTAACCCCTCCAACTACGATTATGGAGATACGTTCTTTTATTGGTCATGCAGGTTTTTATCGTAGATTCATCAAGGATTTTTCCAAGATAGCATCACCACTTTGTAATTTATTGCAAAAAGATGTGGTTTTTAACTTTGATGAGAAGTATATGGCGGCATTCAATTGTTTGAAAGAACTTTTGATTTCAGCCCCTATTATTAAACCACCGGATTGGAGCAAGCCTTTTGAGCTCATTGTGATGCAAGTGACTATGCGGTTGGTGCGGTGCTTGGGAAGCGTGTGGGAAAGATACCTATGCTATTTATTATGCTTCTAGAACGTTAAATGAAGCCCAACAAAACTACACAACCACTGAAAAATAGTTATTAGCTATTGTTTTTGCTTTAGAAAAGTTTCGCTCTTATCTAATTGGTACAAAAGTTGTTGTCTTTTATGATCATGCAACACTTAGGTACTTGCTTACAAAGAAAGAGGCGAAACCGAGGCTCATACGATGGATTTTACTCTTGCAAGAGTTTGATATTGAGATCAAATACAAGAAAGGAATTGAGAACACCGTTGTGGATCACTTGAGACGTCCTTCTGTGGACAAGGAGACTATCCCGTTGCGTGAAAGTTTCCCGGATGAGAAACTATTCTCAATTGCTTTTGGAGAACCATGGTACGCTGATATTGTTAATTACTTGGTTTCTAAACAAATTCCAAAGAACTTGTCTCGTGCTGAGAGAGACAAACTTAAGAAGTTAGGTAACCAATACATATGGGATGATCCATACTTATGGAAACATTGTAGTGACCAAGTAATACGAAGGTGTGTTCCCGAATCCGAATTTAACCCTATCTTGTATTTTTGCCACTCATATGCTTGTGGAGGACACTTTGGGAGCAAGAGAACCGCTCTCAAGGTACTAGAATATGGTTTATATTGGCCAACTTTGTTTAAGGATGCACATGCATTTTGTATCACATGTGATAGGTGCAAAAGAACAGGAAATCTAGGTGCTCGAAATCAAATGCCACAAACTATTATTCAATTTGTTGAAGTCTTTGATGTTTGGGGAATTGATTTTATGGGTCCTTTTGTCAATTCTAGTGGAAATTATTATATCTTGCTTGTTGTTGATTATGTCTCGAAATGGGTGGAAGCTAAGGCCACCCCAACTAATGATTCTAAAGTTGTTTCAGATTTTGTGCAAGCAAATATTTTTGCAAGGTTTGGAATTCCAAAGGCTATAATTAGCGATGGAGGTTCACACTTCAAAAACAGGTTCTTGCTAACCTTGTTAAGGAAGTACAATGTGTCGCATAGGATTGCAACACCATACCATCCGCAGACAAATGGACAAGCCGAGGTTTCCAACCGAGAGGTCAAATCCATTCTTGAAAAGACGGTGAATCCAACAAGGAAGGATTGGAGTATGAGACTCAATGATGCTTTGTGGGCGTATAGAACCGCATACAAGACACCTATTGGGATGTCTCCCTTTAGGATTGTTTACGGTAAACCTTGTCACTTACCCGTTGAAATTGAGCATAAAACGTTTTGGGCTATTAAGAAATGCAATATGGAGTTGGATGGTGCTGGAAAGCAAATGAAGTTGCAACTTCAAGATATAGAAGAGATTTGCAATGATGCATTTGAAAGATCAAGGATTTACAAGGAAAATACGAAGGCATTTCATGATAATATGATTACAAAGAAACAATTTTGCATTGGGCAGAAAGTTCTTTTGTTTAATTCTCGTTTGCAATTATTTCCGGGTAAACTAAGGTCACGTTGGATTGGACCTTTTATTATGACTAATGTGTTTTCTCATGGTGCAGTTGAAATTCGTATTTTGGCTACAGGAAATGAACTTAAAGTGAATGGGCACCGGTTGAAACCATATTATGAGAACTTCTCTTCGGAAATCGTGGAAGGAGTTAACCTTGTGGAAGTGCTCCCTCTGGAGGAGTCTTAACAAACAAGGAGAACATCGAGCTGATGACTTTAAACCAAGCGCTAAGTGGGAGGCAACCCACCGTTTTTGTATCTTTACCTTTATCTTTTTATTTTTATGCATTTGCTTTTATTTTTATGAATTTGTTTTTATTTTTACTTTCCTTGTTTTTGCATATCATTTGCGGAATTTCCCACCTTGAACTTTCTTTGGACGATTCAATTTTACATTGAGGACAATGTAAAGTTTAAGTATGGGGGAGCATTTATATGTTTTGTATAGTTTGTTTATGCATCTAAAAAAAAAACCAAAAAATCAGAAAAACCAAGATTCTTTTTTGTGCTTTTTGAACTCCGAAATCTAGAAACTTGTGCCTTTAAGATGACACCATTAGTGGATGGAACCATTTTGAATGCAGGAGTTGAGGAACCATTTAACTAAAAGGGACGAACATAGCTCAGAAATCAAAATTAACATGATAGTTGTTACCATATCTCGGAATATCACCATATTGCATTCTATTTTTATTTTTCCATATTTATCTATTGTTCTCTAAGTGTTTTGGTGGGTCACTAAACATCGACGTGTTATTATTGCTAGGATGAAATAGAGTGATTGAGTTACTAGAAAAGAAAAAAAAAATGAAAAAAAAAAAAAAAAAGACCGACAAATTAGACCAAAACGGAATAAACAATGACACTTGGATAGCAGTATGTGTGAAACGTAGTCCATGTCTCCGTCGCCTAAACAAGCGTGGAATGCAGGATCCAAGGCAACTATCATGTACTTGCTGACAAGAAGCATGCGTTTTGATCCAAAAGATTGAATCATGCTGTCACAAAAAAAAAATGAAAGAAGAAAAAGAAAAAGTAAGTTAAGTTTTATAATGGTTGAATAAAGTCACTTCTGGTTCCCTTGTATATGCCATTGAGTTGATGTAGAATTCAAACCAAGTAGCTCAATCCAATAGGGCATAGGTTCATCTTGGCAGTGACCTTCAGACAGATATGGGATACATCGATCACTTGTGAACATTCGCCAACATCTACATCTATATCCATCTTCTTAATCTTTTCATTGTGATTGTGGTTTGTTAGTTTCCGAGTATTGTGGCTTGTTCGACTATCTAATTAGAGCTTTATAATAATATTTGAATTGAATTTGTGCAAGGTACCTCCTCCTGTAGTCATTTTGGAGTCATTCATTGATTTGTCACAAATATCACGTGTAGGCATGATTCAATCTTCACAAGACTAAAACTCAAGGAAGCCTAGAGGTTCAAAGGCTTGTTATTTATGCTTAAAGTGACCGTAGCCTCGACGAGACGGAGTTGTATGTATACTTTATAATTATTTTGTTTGATTTGCTAGAGGACTAGCAAAGTCTAAGTGTGGGGGAATTTGATAGGTGTATAAAACATCTTTATATTTATCTATTGTTTATGCTTTCTCTGCTAGTTTTCTTGTAAATTATGTATCTTATGTTTTGTTTTTGAGTATTTAGGTACTTTGGAGTCATTTGGAACGAAAGAAGAAGAAACAGCGTGAAAGCTTCATCTCATGTGCAGTGGCTATTGGAGACAACCTATTTCTCATTATTCGCTTCTATTTCTTGATTCCCATCTGAAAAGTATGTCGGATTTAGTGAGGCAAATTTTGTCTGAAAAGCACGACAACTTAAGTGATGACTCTCATTGAAGAGTATAAGTGAATATGAGAAATACGAGATGGATGCTGTTGGTGGAAGAACTCGAAAGAAGGAGGGAAAGCTTTTATTTGGAGCGAAAAGCGAAAGCATCATTTCATGTGCACGTACTATTGGGAGCGCGGTGGAGGATAAAGGGCAGCCACCTGCTTACAACAACACTTTTGTTGGACTATATTTTCTGGGTGCCTATAGTTCTGGGTGCCTATAGTAATTCTAATCATTACCTATCCTAAAAGAAGAGGAAATTCAGTCATCTTGCCTTCATTACAAATTATCTAATAATCATAGAAGTGAGACAAAATAATGGCGGCTGCTATCTGAGATTTGGAGATGCAGAGAAGGAATTCAGGATTCGTAGAGAGGAGGTTAAGAGATGAAATGAGGTGTTATTTTAAATCTAGAAGTTGAATCTGAATCTGGATGAATTTGAGTATTTGTTGTTGTGGATATTAATGGATTTAGGGTTGTGGCTGTTGATTTGAGATTGATGGGGGTTTCACATCTATGATGTCAAGAACACGAGATTAAGAAGAATCAGAGCTGCTACTGTTGCTGCTGCTATCTCAGAGAAATTAGGGTTCTACTGAGTTTGAATTCTCGAAAAAAAAAAAAAAAAAAAAACTTAGTTGAAGAAGATGAATTTTCTGCCATGGGGTTGATAGAGAGCCAGATGAACTTAGTGTGAATCGAGAGATTCAATGGAATTATAAGGGATAATGGTTGATTGGGTTGAAACTGAAAAATGGGTTTCAGATGGTTCTGTGAGAAGAAATGGAAATTGATGCCATGGCTATATGGTTATCAATGCTATGGTGAAGTTGCAGTGATGTTCATGTGTTGAAGCTCTATGGGTATGGAAAGGGTACTGGTGAAGTTGCAGTGGTGATTTGGTTCAACTGTGTGGCATTGAAGAATGGAAGAATGAAGCTGGTGGAAACTAAGGTGTTAAAGTTACTAAGTTTGCTTGGCAGGGAGAAGATAAGTCCATGATGATGCTAAGTGAATTGGTGGTTGTGAGTTAGTGGAGATAAGTCACAGTGGTGGTGTTTGGTGCTGCTACTGAATGTGCTATGGCTTGAGAATTAAAATATTGCAGGTAGAGAATATTGGCTATGGTGGTGAGTGTGCTAAGAAATGATGCTGCTGCATCTGTGCTGTTGGTTTAGAAGTTTGAGTTCAAAAGGGAATCAAATGGCATTGCAGGTTGGTTGTGGCAGTAACTCAATGGTGTTGCAGGACTGGTGCAAGGTGATGCAATGGAGCTGTAACTGTGGTGTTTTGTGGTAAAGTGTAATTGGTTCAAATCCAGCTAGAAGGAGGTATGCAATGTGATACAGAACAGTGGTGCTGCTCTGGTGAATTTAAGATGGGAGAATGTATGATGGTGATGCCATGGATGGCTGAATTGATTTGGTAGTATAAGGAGGTAGATTTGAGCATGGAAGTGATGCTGAGATTTGGGTACTGTTGTTGTTTATCTGAGAAGAGAAAATGGTGCTGAGTTGGAGTTGTTAAGAAGGGATGGTTATGAAGCAGCAGGGAGTAATGAGTGGTGAAACTGGAGAGGTACTGTTGATTTGGTGGAAGTGGAGCTTGAGGTGAACTGCAATGAATTGGGAGGTGGTCTTGAATCTAGGGTTTGAATCTGGTAATGATATGGTGGTTTAACTGGTACTGTGGAGTTTGATTTTGGTTATGAAGGCAGTTGGAGTTGCTGCTGTGTCTCAGGTGGTGATTCATGGCTAAACTGGAGATGCAGTGGAGAGGCTGCTTAATAGTGGAGACTCAGGTGAGAATAACCATGGTATTAGTGAACTAGGGTTGATGGTAGGTAACAATGGGGTTTTGTGATGAACAGTTGCAGGAGTTTATAGCTGCAGGGAAGCTGGAACTGGTTATGCAGTTGCACTGAGAGGGATTGTGAAATGGTTGTTGGGTGAAAATGGTTGCAAAATAATGATTGCATGTGATTGTGAAGGTGAGATGCTTGACCAGCCAGCATGGCTGGCTATGAAGCCGAGATGGAACTGGAATTGGGTATATACTGTTATGATGGTGGCTGTGATATTGTGAATGGGGTTGTATTCAATTGCAACTCAGCAGGATGATTAGATGTATGTCTAGGTGCAAGTATTGATGCTTTGTTGGTGCAATTCAGTTAGTGACGCAGCAGGGGTAGCTGGTGAGAAGAAGTCAGTTGCAGCTGCAAGAACTGAGCTCATATTGAGCTGAAGTTACATGGCTCAGATGGAGTCATCATAGTTGTAATTTGAAATTGCAGGTGCTGTGACCTGAGAAGAATTGAGTTGGAGTTGGTGGAGGAGCGTGCACAAATGTTCAAAGGAGACTGAGGAAGTGTTGCTGCTAGTGAATGTGATTATCGAACCGAGTTGCATATGCAGGTGTTTTGATTTGGAAGCTGTTTGATGGCTCAGCTGAGGTGATTACATTGCAGTTGAAGCTATGGGAAGCTGTGGAAGTAGGGTTGGTCTTGAGTGAAGGGATGAACCTGAAATTTAGAAGCTACAAGATAGTGCAACATGATATGAAGCTACATATGGATATGAATGAAAAAGGCATGGACATCATGGCTGGACTAACAGGGAAGAAGTGGCACATCCATCTTGGCTGTGAAGTGATAGTGCAGCAGAACAGGGCCATCTTGGCCGTGAAACGCAACCGTTTTGGCTTAGGTCTATGCCAGTTAGACCCTGACTCAACCATTCATGTTAGCCTTAATCCAGTTGATTCATCTTGATTCGGTCTGACTGAGTGACCATTGGTCAGTTCTGATCACCTTTGACCGGTCACCGGAGATACTTGCAGGAGCCGGATTCCGTCCAACTTCCGGCCGGCGTGCACCGGTTTTCCGGCGACATGTTTTTGGGCAGAATTTTTACTGGGTTATTTTCACACATGGGTTTGATGGGCTTGGTGGACTTTTTGGTGATGGACTTGGAAGACTAGACCTAGTTTTGGAAGGAAGAAAATTTACAAAAAGATTATTCTTGGAGCAGAGAAGAGAACTACAACTAGGGTTTGCTTTCGTATTTAATATTCATCTCCCTTATTTTATTATTGATTATGATGAACTCCATAGATATGTGTAGCTAAATTCTATATTATTTGTTAAGGATGTAGTCCTATTTCTAAAACTTGTGCTTGATTAATGTATTAGTTTTCTCTCTTTGTTTTCGTTCATATCTCTACTGTTTTTATTATCACATGATTGATGTATTGTGACAGGACTTAGATGTTTGGTTAGTTAAGTGGCCAATTAATTGAACTTGCATCTTGTCCATAGCTATGTTAGGGTTTTTCATCGAGCTATAACCCTAAATACAAGTAGCATGATATGATTATAGTTTGTAGTGATACACTCTATTAATCATATGTAGAGTTTGACCTTTGTCCGAATTGGCATGCGCAATGTATGACAATTGCATTGATTATCCTATTTCCCAACTTAATGCTCCTAGGAATTGAACTTAATTAGCGCAAGGCGTTAGGTTATTCTTTAGGTAGAATTCACATACGCAGCTTTAATGTGTGTGTTGATGAACTTAAGAAATTATTAGATTATCTTGCTCTCATGATTTTCTAGGCTTTTGATAACAAAAGAGATTAAATTGTAATTGTAATCATATATGCAAGCACATGTTTAAGATTGAAGATGAATTCCTTGACCAATATCTTTCTCCATTGATTATTTCCAACCATTTACTTTGTTTTTATTTTAATTTTGTTTTACAAAAATCATAAATCCCCCATCTTGGTTACTAAGAAACTAGAAATTGATAACTACAATCGCCTCTCTGTGGATACGAACTCTTCCTTACTTTATACTTCATTCATATATTGTTGAGTAAGAAAGTGAATTATTTTTGTGTCGGCTAACAACTGATCAGTAGTTGAGCTTTAGACTTCACAACGTTCAACGATTGAAGACGAAGATCTACTGAGGATCGCTTGGAGGAACTTCATCAATAAAAGGTATGTGAATATTAAAACTTATCTATCACTCAGAAGTCTATTCTATTCTATCTCCTATTGAGACTAAGTCGTATATAGCTATTTAGAATTTTATATTATACACATTTATTATTTAGATATTATCTTAACTCGCTTATATCTTTCTTGAAATATGTGTTGGAAAGCTTTTTGCTTTAAATACGTTCATCATTATTCTTGAAGAGTTTAGTTGGAAACAATTTATTTGTTGGAAACTAACTAATAAGTTAAAACATGATCATGTGAAAATTACCTTGAAACATCTTACAAGATTTGTGTGAGATATTCATTTGATGTCGACTCAGAATATTTCGTATTGATCATTCTATCACTTAAAAATTACTTATAAGCTAATGGTATGTGTGGGACAGCCATTGTCATCTTCTAATGATGATTCAATGATTTAAATGGGAGTTTAGAACAATTAACCATTGTCTGGATATAGCACTGTATGCATACCTATATGAAAACTATTGTAGTATGATTCAAATACTGGAACCAAGTTTGCATACCGTATGCGAACGGTTTTAACAGTTAAACTCCGAGAACTAAGTTTGCATACCAGTATGCGAACAGTTTTACCTGAGTTCGGTCCGGAACAAAAGTATGCATACCCTTTGCGAACTGTCGTACATGACCAAAGTCCGGAAACAAATATATTTATAAATTAAGGAATCCAATATTTGCAAACCATGGATAAATGTTGATGAATTGATTCTTGAATAAGTAATTCGTACAATCATGAATCAAATCCGATTTTGTTTCAATTGTGTTTTATATATACTTCTATGAGAATATAAACAATTGAACAACTCTAGGTATGGGGAATGTGTTAGAGCCTTTCTCGGTTGAACCCACTAGTATTGGTATGTCAAATTAGTTGTCAAATTTAGATGATAAAATGCATTCTTGATTTAGTCATCAAAGTCAGTTTCGGAATAGACTAGGTTTAAGAAGAAAAGTATAGAATCAAGATATCCTTAAAGAATTGAGATTGAAGACTACATGGAGAACTTCATTAAAGGTTAGTAATGAACTCTTGATTCTCTTATTTACTCTACCTCTCTATCTATCGAAACAAGTTTTCACTCTATGGAACAATTTCTATGACGGTAAATATATTTATATATGTACACTAGAGGATATTTGAGCCCATGAATTTTGTGAGCATGACCTTTATCTCTAGAAAGGTCCTCATGTTGTAGTGAATGAGAATACGAATTCAACGAGCCAAGAATCACTCAATTCTGAGTTATAACGAAGAATTATGAGTGTTTTATTAAAGAAACACTTATAAGTATAGCTAAGGTTGATTTCGTTAATATGAATTTGTACACGAACTTTTGGAAAAAAATCGGAAACCTAAACCGTGAGTACGTGACTAAAAGCCTATTTTGGTCAAGTATTCAGGTGTTTCCTAACCTAGGCAAGGTAACTTTGTTTCCAAGTAACCTAACCTTGATTATTCACTATGAATAAGGGTTTCATGTAACCACACAACATATCCCTTGAAAATTGCGCGTGTGTGTGTTTCATAAGGTTGTTTTCCATATCTTTGTTCTTCACGAACAAGAGTGAGATTTCAAAAGACTTTACTTGGGGATCGTAATGCATGGAGGTTATCTTCTTTGATAGTTACGGAACCTGTTCCTATGTGTTTTTCATAAACCTTAGTTTTGATAGATCAAGAAATCTCTAGATTTTTCTAGGCGATCTTGTGAAAAAAAATCAATTAGGTAGTAAACTCTATTTATGGGGGAGTATCTTCTGAAGAGAATTGGTGTTTTTCCAGAAGATTTTCAAGAGTATCTTCTAAAGAGTTCTGCTAGAAGATTTAAGACAAGAATTCTTAAAAAGGATTGGTGTTATGCTAAGAGTTCTATAGGTGCACAATTACAACAGAAGCAGATATTACATCTAGTCTCTAGTCCGAATAGGTAGTAGATAATTGGTGTAACAACTTATAATCAGTGTATGTTCCATTTGGACTAGGTCCCGAGGTTTTTCTACAAGATTGTAGTTTTCCTCGTTAACAAAAATCTCTTGTTTTTGTGTTATTTCTTTTCACCAATATATTGTTTTATCTTCATAATTAAAATATCACAGGTCGTACGTATTTAAACCTAGATAGTATTAACTAAATTGTACGGAACCTATAAGCCTAGTTCTTGTTGAATTCATATCTTGACATATAGATTACAAGACTTGTTCTTGTTAGAATTCGTTTCGTGAACAATTTGGATATATACTAAATTTACCTTGTTAAAACAATCTTTATTACAGTTTCGTAACCAAACGTATAAACTGTACCAAACGTATAGACTGTACCCAGATTATTTATGTAGGAAACCATAGGTGTGTGTACGTCCAAATTACCACTAACTATAACTAGCCGACCATGGTGTCATTGCCATTGGTATATGGTCAAGATGTGGAACCACCGCAAACAACTAGTCTGTCCCTTTTAATTTTTAAACAGGCACGGCACGGAATCGTATCGTATGGCCACCCCATCCTGCCAGTGCCAATGTGACAGTACAGACTGCACAGTAGTACACCGTCGAATCCAAAGTTCAATTTCTTCCACTCTCACAAGTCCGACAGTCGGAAAAGTGCCCATTGTTTTGTCTCTTTTTCTTCTTCTTTATGCATGCTGTATCGTGTCGGCCCCATACAAGATCAATCAACGATTAAAAAATTAATTAGATGACCGCTATCACGGTGGGATGACCGACCGAAAAAATTGACGTAAAACTAAATTTTGTATTCACAATTTAGTTCTGTCGTAGGGTGAAAATATTATTTTTCCTGAGACGGCACAAAGATATAACTTTTCCAAACACTACGAGAAAGTATCATTTTTCCAGACATGTAGGCCATGATATATTTTTACTTAGCAAATAATTTGGTGGTGATTCAACACCATATGTTATGCTTTTCATTTTAAAATTAGTTGTTTTTTATACTTAGTCAATCATTTTATTTTTCTTGTAGTTTTTTTCAATTTTTTTTAAGATTAGTCTAATTTTAAGCTATGTTTAATTTTTAAGGAGAAAAGATACAAAATTTGGAGAATAATAAAAAAAATTGAAAAACAAAAATTTGATATCATTGTTTGTGTTCATTGCTTAGCTAATTTAAAGGGCTTTCCAAATATATATAATTTATAAAAATACGACTTGTAGTTTGAAATATACGAGGTTTTTAAATATATAAAAAATGCATTTACCGTTGTGTCCTTACTTTTTGGTTTATTTACGAAAATGTCTAATACCTTATTCTCCTTCCTCTTTAGTTTATTTACGAAAATGTTTAAAGGAAAATAAAATAAAATATGATTTAGAAGGACAGCTTAGACTTTTCCAGGTGTCCGGACCAAAATTCAATCTTTTTTGTGTAATTGAAAAAAATGTCACGCTTCACATTGACACAAAGTCACCATATATAGAGTCCTCCCTCGCTTCGCTCGGTCGGCCTAATTAACACTGCTTTTACTTAGATCAAAATATCTAAGTTCGATACGGACGAATAAATAATAAAAGGAATATAAAAAGAGGGGGATCCCTTTACATGGCTATTGTGACATTATCTTACACATTACATGTCCTTTTGCGAATAAAAACTAAACGATAGCGTATTTGAAGCTAAGATTTTGGGGATATGTTCTTCTTATAAATCTCTACATACCCACCAAAAATCAGCACATTCCGAAACGTATAACTATGGATTGCCATGCAAGTGTTTGTGAGTTGCACGAGTGCTGTCTCTCTCTCTTATATCATATGCCTCTATAAGTGGTCCTGTAGTTAGTCCTGAAAGATAGGATCCACAATCTGACTATGGATTCATATCCTCGCGGCAAATTTTTGATACGAAACTCATAATTATTAGGTAAACAACGATTGTCTTGTAGAACACTAGTCTTTTTTTTTTTGTGAAGAATGTTGAATACTGGATCGATAAGCAAATAAGCATTGAAATGAATAAAATTGAAGACAGAAAAGCTAGTGTAAATTTGTAAATTATGGAAGAAAAACGGAAGATAAGCATGTTGAGAGGAAGAAATTTTGTTGTTTTGAGCATAATACTCTTATATTATGGGCTAAATTCTACAAAGACAAGAAATTACGTAAGGCGATGGTGGGCTAAATCCAAAATCCAAAAAAATTTGCATACAAAAAACAAGTTAAGTGAAAAACAGGGACGGGCTATAGCCTCATTCAGCCCCTTGCTAGGCCCGTCCCTGGAATAGGTAATCCTTGACCATTAGTTGGCTTTACCATTAATTAGTGAGGGAGTAGATAATTCTGAGATCGATCTTTACAAGAGAGAATTGAATCGTTCCAACTCTGATAACCGACTCATTATTACCTGGTCATACTAGTTTGCATTTTGTCATTTCTCCTTCTGTTCTCCCTATGCATGCATTTTGTATCGTTTTCGGGCCCGTAATAATCCCCATGTCCAGTTCGCAACTGAATCGTGCTCGACGATATCTATATACAGTAGCTCTCTTTGGTTAACATTTTGGAGTAGTACTTTTTTACTCTGGCCTTTGGAACTGCCAGAATAACTAGCCATTGGTATCGTTTTCGGTTCCATAATAATGCCCATGTCCAGCTCGCAACTGAATCATGCTCGATAGATCTCTGGTTCTATGTCAAATTTCTATCGCCCTTGACACGTTTCACGTCCAGCAAGTGCCGTCCCGCTACGTTCACTGATGGTAGGATTTATTGTCCAGATGTTCATTTCAAACATGTGGACTCTGACTCACTGTCTAGTCAGAAAGGCACTAAACATGTGGAATCCCAACCAATCCTCTTTAATTGCATGCGTGAAAGCGTGTCCAGACAGGAAAGCACTAACTAAGTATGTGGAAGTCCACCACAGCCTGCCACTTTGGACTTTTGAATGTATGGTGTGGTGAGTAATCGATTAAAATAGCAACGCCTAACTTTCTTTAAAAAATATCTAAACTAAGCTAAATTTCCAAAATCATCTCAATTTATCGAAATTTTCAAGATCCATGATTTTCATTTCCTACCGAGTCATTTATGATATAAACAGAAAAGCAGTAAATGATGCGTGAGAATTACATAATTGTCTTTGGTCCCGTACAGCCTCTTCCGATAACACACGAGAAGTTCTAGAAGTCGAAAAATTATAAATCAATTTGGGTATCAAATTTCTAAACGAATTTCTAAAAATTAAAAATTTAACTTTCTGTGAAACAAATCTGTATCTACACACTTTCAATTTCTTCGACTCCGGAAAGCTGCACGATCAAACTAAAATGTCTGAGTTTGCTTTTTAGCATGCTGCCAGCAAAACATCAGTGTGCTCGGTAATCCCGGTGGTATAAAAGTACTCCGTATGCTGGTATACCTATGAGGGAAAATATGGAGGGGGTAGGGTGATGATTCATCTTTGTAGGCAGGCAAGATAAAAATGCCAAAATTTTGGAATATGTAAGTATGTCAAAATGGGTTTCAAAGCCCATTGGATAAAAAAAATCTGAAATTGGGAGCCAGCCCAACGCCTGCCATGGTTTGGTTCCGCCTTTGCAAATTTGCAGTACTTACTTGTTTATGAGTAAATTAATGGACAATATTTTCTAAACCAAGGCGTAAAAACAATGTACGAGCTAGCATAGAAAAAGAATTTGCTTGTGCTGATTGACCATTTTGGATGGTTGTGATGATACCTGCTAGTTAGTACTCCCTCCGTCCCTATTATATAAGCGGAGAAGGTAAAATCTCGTAGATTAAGAAATTGTTTGGTTTTCATAAATTTTCATGTTTTTTCCTGTTTTTACCCTTTGTCTTATTCTCAATACAATTTCCAATACAACATAAATAAGGTTATATGGATCAAAAGTATATTAGAATTAGAATTCCGCCTATTTAGTGGGACTAGGAAAATCAAATATCCCGCCTATATAATAGGGACAGGGGGAGTAAAACATTTGTCTAAGTTAAATAAATTGATTAATTGTCGTCCCTACTTTTGTATGGTTAGTAGAGCTGCACATGGGACGGTACGGTCCGGGTTTCTTGTGAACCCGGTACCTGTACCTGGTGTTGACCGGTTCTCTACTTTGAGTACATGCACTGAATTGTACACGATTATCGAATCCTATTCCTAATATTCTCAAAATATATTTAAAATGTTCTCATAGTATATTAAAAAAAATTAAAAAAATTAAAAAAACGGACTTTCTCATATGTTAAGTGGACGGTTAGGATAGATTTGCATTTAGAAAACGGACTTTCTCATTTAATTAATTTATTTGCATTTAGAAAACTAATTAAGTAAAAAAAAATAAAAATAAAGAAGATAGATTTTAACCTTATAATCTATGGACCGGGTTTTTTGGGTACTATCGGTACTAGGTGACCGGGAATAAGGTAAGAACCGACTTTTCGGTCTACTCACTCCTGTATCAATTTTGAACGACATGTCCGAACTCGGTCCGGGTCGGTACATGTCCGGTTCTTTCGGTTCCGGGTCGGTACAGGTAATCCGGACCGGGTCTTGTGCAGCCCTAGTGGCGGCGTTGTTAGATCAAAAAATATTTGAGTAGCGTGTAAGCAAAGAGATCTCCGCTAGTGAAGACACGATTGTAGTAGTCTTGGAAGGACATAGATTTAGACTCTAGTTCATCAGAGTTATCAGCAGGTCATGTGTTATGCCTAAGGTCGTTTGATAGATTTTGGGTCACAGATTAGATTTTTGTGTCACGTGATGGATTTTCGACCACATACAAGTATTGATGCACAAGGCAGATGGTGTGTCGTGAGGAAAATTTTGGCTTTGGGTAGTATTTACTAAATTTTATTTCAAGAGAAATTTAGCGCATAACTAATTTTTGTCTCATAGAAATTTCCAGATTACATGTATAACAATCTTTGTGTCAAGTAAGTCAGATTATAACTAATTCTATACTATTATATTGGTAGCTTTTCAGGTAAAGTATGAACTTATAGTCACGAGCCAAAATTTTAGGTTATCAGGTAAATTTTTGTGTCGCATGCTAAATTTTTCAATCACTTTAAAAAAAAGGGCATGAGATAAATTAAATAGCGGATGAGATAAATTTAAAATTTTCTATCACACCCTCCAACAACACTAAATGCCGATTGTAATTTGTGAAGTGTGATTTCCAGTTACGTTTTGCTTATGTGTAAGTAATTTTTGACACAATCTTTTTCATCATGTCTTCTAATCAGAAAAAATCTTCTTCAAAATCAACATCCACAAATGGTGAGGCGGCTAATCCTCAAATGCCGCAAGATAAATGTTAATTTTCAGTTGGAATTGTTGGGGTCTGGGGAATAACCCAACAATTCGAACTCTGCATTCTTTCCTCAAAGGTTGTAATCCTGATATTCTCTTCCTTTCCGAAACAAAGTTATCAATGGAATCGTCTCTGCAACGTGTGAATCAATTTGGCTTTGACAATTATCATATTGTCCCTTCAATAGGGAGAAGTGGAGGGCTTTGGATTCTATGGAAACATTCTGTGAATTTGGATATTGTCTCTGCTTCTTCTAACTTAATTCATGCAGTAATACACAATGATGGTCCGAGACATGCTTGGAATCTTTTCTGCTTATATGGCCCGCCAAATTTGTCTGACAGATCCTCTTTCTGGATGAATATCTCAAATCAGATTCAGAATATCCAAGGTAGCAAATGCTTTATCGGGGACTTTAATGCAATCTCATCTCGACAAGAAAAGTTTGGTGAATTACCGGTGTTAGATTCCAATATTTCCTATTTCAACAATTTTATCCAACAGAATTATCTGATCGATCTTGGATTTAGTGGACCAATGGTAGAGAAATAGATGGTTTAATACGTCAGCGGCTGGATAGAGTTATGGCATCACCAGATTGGTGTATTTCTTATCATTCAGCGGGAGTTTTGCATCTTCCTAGAATCTCAAGTGATCACGCACCTATCCTTATCAACACGGAAAGAAATATATCTAGAGCATCACCCACCTACAAGTTTGAAGCATTTTGTATTTCTCATCCAGATTTTAAATCAAAGGTGGAAGAATGTTGGTCTACCGATAGTGATGACAACATTCAGGAAAAATTAATCAAGTTGGGTTCTTTCCTTACGCACTGGAGCAGAACTAGCATTGGGTGTGTCAAACAAAAAATTACTTTTCTGAAAAACCGTCTTCTGCGAATTCAGTCATGGAGACCGTCTGCACATTCCCTTCGCCAAGAAAAACTCGTTTCTTCTCAACTTAACGAGTATTTAATAATGGAGGCTACTTACTGGGACCAACGTATGAAGCAAAACTGGGCAAAATCAGGAGATCGTAACACTAGACATTTCCATCTTTCGGTCCAACAACGTAGAAGAAAGAACACTATTACTCATTTACAAGATATTAATTCTCAATGGATATCGGAACAAGATGGAATTGCTAGGGAACTGGTCCGCCACTTTCAAGCTCTATTCAAGCAACCCTCTCATTCAGCTACAATATCTCTGGACATGTCTATGAATCCACCTATTACTCAACCTGAAAATGAAAGCATCTCTAGAAGTCCTACGGAAGAAGAAATCTGGAACGTCATTAAACAGATGGGATCATACACATCTCCAGGTCCTGATGGGTACTCCCCAATCTTCTATAAAAATTGTTGGTCAATTGTTTGTACTGATGTCGTGGTTGCAATAAAATCTATATTTCAATATCTTGAATTCCCAGATAGGCTGAATCATACTTTAATCACCTTGATCCCCAAAATTAAGAACCCTATCTCGCCTAGTGATTATAGACCCATTGCTCTCTGTAATGTTCTCTATAAGGTAGTCGCAAAACTTCTTTCAAATAGAATAAAGCCGTTTTTAGACTAGCTAATCTCTTGGTCCCAGAATGCTTTTGTCCCGGGGCGTCAGATTTTGGATAACATGGTCATTGCAAAGGAGTTACTTCATTCCATGAATTCATCTGCTAGTTCTAATGGACACTTTGCGTCAAAAGTAGACATGTCAAAGGCCTACGACCGTGTCAACTGGAATTTTCTAGGAGATATGTTATTGTTAATGGGAATATCAGGTGATGCTCATTCTTTAATAATGAAATGTGTTACCACTGCGACTTTTTCAATCAACTTGAACGGTGGCCCTCAAGGTTTTTTCAGAAGCGAACGTGGTATTCGACAAGGATGTCCCCTTTCTCCAAGCCTGTTCATTATTTGTTCTCAGGGTTTATCTATTTTAATGCATAAATATGAAGTTCAGGGACTATATCAAGGGTACAAACTGAATAGATGGGCACCAACAATCAGTCACTTGATGTTTGCGGACGATTTGTTCTTCTTTGGGGAGAATACTAGAGTAAATGTTCAACATTTAAAAGAAAT
Source organism: Papaver bracteatum (assembly GCA_023529315.1). Taxonomy (NCBI): domain Eukaryota; kingdom Viridiplantae; phylum Streptophyta; class Magnoliopsida; order Ranunculales; family Papaveraceae; genus Papaver; species Papaver bracteatum. The sequence goes on along the minus strand of JAJJWX010002242.1, from coordinate 93,786 downwards.
TTTGCAGAAATATGAAGACCTTTCTGGACAAATGATCAACTACGAAAAATCTGCAATCCATTTTAGTAAGGGAATCTCCCCTTTCAGAAAACAAGTTATCATGCAAGATCTGGGGGTAAAGCTGATGAATGCAGACGACAAATATCTGGGTATTCAACCTCTAAAATCAGACTACAGTGTGGGGACTTACACAAATCTGAAGGAAAAATTCACCGGTAAGTTATCAGGCTGGAGATAATTTTTCGTAAATACAGCGGGAAGAACGGTTCTCATAAAATCGGTTCTTTCTGCAATACCAATTTTTCACACATTGTATTGATAAAGGTAATCTATCCAAATTCATTAGCAATATTAACCAAAATTATGTGATGTGTAACAAACTATATTGATAAAACGATGAGATGTTTTTGGTGGGGTCACCCAGTAGATGTCAGAAAAATCCATTTCATTGGTTGGATCAAACACATGTTACAGAAAGAACATGGCGGTTTGGGAATACGAAATACAGAATGTGTAAACATTTCTCAAGTTTGCAAATTAGTCTGGAGATTCCTAGAAGAGAGAGATGCTATGTGGGCTCAAGTCTTCGATGCAAAATATTTAAAAGGTGATGGTTTTTGGACAGCTGAACCTCCTATTCATTGCTCTGCAGTATGGAATAGCATGATCCAAGTACGCAATTTAATGGTGAATAAAGTTTTCTGGAGAGTTTCAAAGAATTCAACCATCAAGATTTTTGAAGAACCTTGGATTCCAAATCTCCTTCAACACCTTCTGCCAAAGCCGAACAATTTTCCTGGCAATATACAAGTGGTTGCGGACTTGTTTAATCCGGGCACTACTGATTGAGATATACAGATTTTGGAAACTTACTTCCCGGCAGATATATGTGAGAAGATTATGAACATATATGTTAGTGATGAAGATGAGGAGGATAAACTTATCTGGACTCCGGCAAAGTCTGGAAAATTCTCGGCAAAATCTGTTTATAAATTTTTGGCAGACTCTGCACCATCTACTTCTTCATTTATACAATTTCCCTGGAGAAAATTTTGGGGTTACTCTAATTTTACTCCTAAAATATTGTATTTCGGGTGGAAAATCATTCACAATGGTCTCGCTGTTAAAGGTAATCTATCCAAATTCAGTAGCAATATTAACCAAAATTGCTCTTTCTGTAACCAAGAAGTAGAAACTGTAGAACATATTTTTTTCAATTGTCCGTGGGCACGTACAGTTTTTCATAACTTCTCTGAAGTGATTGGTTTTGAAGTGGTGGTATAAGACCCAAGGATAATTTTTATCTAGTGGATGGACGATCCTGATATCCATATGTTTGAAAAGGGTTTATGCATTTTATGGAATCTGTGGAAAATGAGGAATGATATAGTGTTTTCCAATGCCTCTTTTTCACCTGGGAGAGTTTTGAAACAAGCACAAGCTGATATTCTCAATGGTGTTTTCCAAGAACATGCTGAAGAAAGCTTTAATCCACAACAAAATAGAAATCATAGTTGGGAACCTCCTCCTCTGAATATGATCAAAATAAATGTGGACGCAGCTTTCGTCCCAAACAAAGGAGCGGCCGGAGTGATAGCACAAGATCACTATGGAATATTCCAAGGTTGTTCTACAAATCTATTTGATGCTACTTCCCCTTTAATGGCGGAGACTAATGCAGTTCTTCTTGGTATTAATTTTGCGAAAAGGAATAATTTTCGCAATGTGGTAATTGAAGGCGATGCTGCTAATGTTACTAAAGCTATCTTGGGAGATATTAATGAGATCCCTTGGAGTATTTTTCCGACAATCAGAAAAGTTAAAGACCCCATCTCATGCTTTGATAGTGTAACCTTTCAATATGTTCCAAAATCTGTGAATACACTAGCTCATGATCTATGTTAATTTGCTATGCACAATAATTTTGAAGGATGGTGGCCTGTCACCAATCCTCCTTCATGTATTTCCTCTAACCTCAATTTGAATGAGGTAATTAAATAAATTCAGGGGGCTTTCAAACCCCCTTTTCCCTTCAAAAAAAAAAAAAGTAAGTAATTTTTGACCATATGTTCCTTTATGTTTTACTTCAAATTTCCAGTTCAAGATTTTCATTATTGATACTACAAAAAATAAGCTCATGAGACAACAAAAACTAAAATCAATGAAATTAAATTTGCATAAATATGTGAATTATCAACAGTTATAGTGTGTTATCGATTGTTACATATTTCGTTTGATATCTAAAATTAGGATTCGAGCTCAGGAAAATAGAACTCATATATACTGTATACATGGTGATGAACAAATCTCTGAGTATGGTAGTTTGTAATAGTGAAAATGAAAATAGGTGGGTACCAATATACATCACCAACTTTGTCTTAGAAAACCTGTATGGCCTAAACTCAAATACAATTCCGAGAGTTACAACTTAATGAATCTCAATCAGGAATTATATTAAGAGTTTATATCTCTTTCTCTCACAATCAATATGTAAACAGTGACAAGTCCTTGAAACTGATTATACCATGAGAGTTCTTGGACGATTTTAAAGATTAATATCCAAGATCAATCAAGTCGTATTCAACAATTACGATGAACATCAACTTTGATTGATTTACGTACAACCTGTGATATTTCATTTATAAATATAAGCAATATAATGCGTAATAGAAATAACACAGACACCAAAAATTTTGTCAATGAGGAAACCGAAAATGGAGAAAAAACACGGGACCTATTCAAATTGGAACACAAAACTGTATTAAGTCGCCACAAACTCTAGACTACCATCAATACTTCGGACTGTAATGTCGTTGATCCCGAATCCACCGTCGCAGTAATTCAATTACAATCACGCTCCTTACGCCTCTTGAATCTAGCAAGACTATACGCAATTGTTGATGGTGGTTTTTAGCTTAGGGTTAAAATCGTAAAACCTTAGTCAAACAGTGACGTCCCTTTGAAATAGAAATGGAACTCGAGTAATAATATCCCCACTAGCGCATTTATTGAACCCTTCAATACATCTGTGAGAAATTTACCTGGTGTTGATGGTGGTTTTTAGCTTAGGGTTAAAATCGTAAAACTCTAGACCCTAGCAGACAATGACGTCACAAACATTTAAGTGATAAAGCATTTACTAGGCGCATTTATTGAAAAGTCTTTAATGTGTTTCTAAATAATCAAGAGGGTATCTTTTTTCAAAATACCAAATTAGGGTTTCGATGCCGAAACCCTAAAGTCCATACAAGCCGCACACTGCGCACCATGGAAACTTTGCCAAAATCAAGCCGCACATTGCTCACCATGGAAACCTTGCCAAAATCAAGCCGCACACTGCGCACCATGGAAACCTTGCCAAAACCAAGCCGCACACTGCGCACCATGGCAACCTTGCCAGAACCAAGACGCACACTGCGCACCATGGAAACCTTGCCAGAACCAAGTCGCACACTGCGCACCATGGAAACCTTTCCAAAAACAAGCCGCACATTGTGCACCATGGAAAACATGCCAAAAGTGGCGCTTGCAGCCTAGCTTGCCAAGCCGTGCAACCCATGGACAATGCCGCCACATGCCAATGGCACATGCCAAAAGTGGCGCTTGCAACCTAGCTTGATGAGCCGTGCAACCCAGGTCCAATGTCGCCACATGCTAAAAGTGGCGCTTGCGGCCTAGCTTGCCAATTCGTGCAACCTAGGGACAATGCCGCCACATGCCAATGGCACATGCCAAAAGTGGCGCTTGCATGCCTAACTTGCAAACCGTGCAACCTAGGGCCAAAGCGGTCACGCATGCCATTGGCACATGCCAACATGATCACTGGTAGCCTAACTTGCAAACCGTGCAACCTAGGGCCAAAACGTCCACGCATGCCATTGGCACATGCTAACATGATCACTGGTAGCCTAACTTGCAAACCGTGCAACCTAGGGCCAAATCGACCACGCATGCCATTGGCACATGCCAACATGATCGCTTGTATCCTATCTTGAAACTGTGCAACCAAGGCATACCACACATGCCATTATCACATGCCACACGCCACTTGCAGCTAGGCATCACCACTTTCAACCTGCAAACAAGGCATACCACACATGCCAACGACACACATGATATGCGTTACTTGTAACCTGTCATTGCCACTTGCGCTCATCATTTAACCAGCAACATGCTACATGCTTTCCAAAACATTCGTGACATCAACACCAACTGGGGGATCCTTTCTTGGGTATTGGTTTTGCGGTTTACTGCGTGCGGCGTACACTACGCCCTTCATAAGGAAGTGTCATAAGGGTGGGGCACCTAGTAGATACGGGAAGTTATGTGGGAAACGTTCATGGGACATAAATCCATGCGTTAACAACTTTATGGAACATCAATTCCATAACAGTTTCATGCGTTAACCACTTTATGGAACATCAAGTCCATGCATATGGTTACCACCTCCTCCCATTTACTTCCCCACTCCTTAATGAGACCAGGGTACGGTTTCTACTTCGACTTGTATAAATAGGTCTTGCTTATTTCCATTTGGACAAAAAGTTCATTCGGACAAGACAACACTCAGAAATACTTACTTGCTAGCTCTCCTCGTGAGCTCTCTTACTTTTCTGATAACAAGTCGTAGAAACCCAACAGCTCTTCCAAAATCAACTATTCTGGTCTCACCACTCTCCTTGCTTCCCTCCCCAAAACCAACCCATTCTCCTCTTATTTGTGACTGAAGCAAGTCTGGAAAAACCATTTCCATTGTTTAGGCCGGAATTGTACAGATCGATCTCTCGAATCTAAAGTATTCCCTTGCAGTACATTGTTTAGGGTTTAAATTGTTTCTCACTTTCACATTCGCAATTACCAAAACCAGCAGAAACAATTTTCACCTATAAACAATTGGCGACCACAGCGGGAGGATTGATCTATCGGTTACAATGTCAATTTTTGACCGTCGATCTCGTTCTTCGACCCATATGTCAAGATGGTAGGGGCAAGAGACTCACTCCGACTCAGTCACTCGACAACTCGATTATCAGTCATGACACGACAAGGGATGACTGGGGACTCCCAGAGGATTAGAAGCAAAATAATCCGCCCAGAGATCAACAACTCGGTTATTAAACATCTCAGTAACGACTGGGGACTTCCCACGGCCGTGTCTCTCGTAAATCTTGGTCCTACACCTGGAAGGTTTACTTTTCATCAGAAGACCTAAGAAACCGAGTAAGTCTTACTTAGAAAAAATACATGGTTTGCTTTTTCAAGTTTTTCATTGGAATGATAAAACCAATAGCCATGTTATTTTTCACCCCCATGTCATCTACCAACACATGGTTCCATGGTATTCCTGGGATGTATGTGCCACTTTCAATCAATCCTAAACAATTCATTCCAAAAAAGAATAACCCAAAACCGTCAAGGTAACATTTATCTATCAACTCAAGAAATCCAGGAAATCAAAAACCATAAACCAGGCGCTTTGTTTTCCTTTCAAAACAAAAAAAGTCACTTACCCGTACATGCCTACTTTGCACAACAATGATTATATGTCACTATTAGCAGACGTTGATACGGTGACATTCGAATAATTGTTTATGATGAAGTATTTCCACAAGTTTATGAAAGGCATACCCATGGCTAGGGTTTACACCAGATTCAGAAGAAAAATATTTCTACAGATTTATGGAAGGCATACCTATGGTTATGGTTTGCACCAGCACAAGAAAACAAGAAAACAAATTGAAAGAGAAATGCTGGAGTACATAGATGGAATATGCTTGCCCACTTTATTACTCCCACGGTACCACTAACACTAGGACGTGATAACAAAGATACGAGATAAAAAGGGGAGCCAACCCATTTCATAAGCATAAAACTTTTTGGAATTTGATTAAGGAGGGGATTTCCTGTTTGAGCTACGTATGGAAAGAGGCAACTGGGCCCGAAAGAACAAGTCCGCGCCACGCCAAGCCAGTGTCATCTCAAGCCATCACCGTGCCAAGCCAACGGATCGCGCCATGCCCAGCCAACGGTCCACTCCGTAACAAAGTCCAAGCCAGCGTCGTGTCAAGCCAGCACTATGCCAAGCCAACATTCGCATCATGCCCAGAACGTGACACGGACTCCGACTTCAACATGGTAACCTTCAAGGCTCTGAGAATTGCAATACGTCGTTTCAACGTTCTCTCCATAAGTAGCTCCGCATCAACGTTCTCCAGCAGCGGCTTCGCTTCAACGTTCGCTTCAACGCCACTCCTTCCTGCAAAGGGTCGTGCCGCCACACTCCCTATATCAAGGATCATGATCGCAGCCATCCAATCTTCGTAGTCATGGCCACCCTTTGGTTCATCCCTCCAAAACTCGTGACCATGGACAGCCAGAGCTTTACCACATCAACAATTAATACAAAGGTAGCCCATACTCCTCCATGTTCTGAGTTCCACGTGGAAGAAGTAACAAAATCAGCAGTACGAACGCACGATGGTGATGTCTTTATCATGGTCAACCCACTGACCATATAAGATGGAAACATGTAAACCATACTTGGGGACTGAGGGTATACATGGAATCCCTTCACTGTCAAATCTCAGAAGACATATATAGTTAACCAAAAATGCCATAGACACAACAAGGTCATCTACTCTTCAAGGGTGCATCGCAAGAATATCATCACCTCTCTGTCTAGAAGACGCCTTCAACAATTTACAAGGCCGCGGAGGATCCCAACCCTACACTATCCAGAATATTTCATCATGTAATTTCTAAACATCCCAGTGTCACATCAAGAAGAGTACGTTAGGCTTATATCAAGTCCCGTGGACGGGGATTCAAGGAAATGTAATGAAAGAAGGTTACACATGGGGACTACCAGCATGATACGCTTTCACTCCCCTCAACCAGACTCCAAAAGCACGCTAGGAGGTTACATTCACGTATTCATCCATGCCATCATATCAAACCAAAGTATGACCGGGGACTTCTCACTGCATCCCATTCCGTACGATAGTCCAAGATTCAGAAGATGGTTTGAAGGATTAACTTGGAACAAAGTCCCGGAAGACTTGATAGCAGCGCATCGGCAATGGAACATCTCCCTATTTCATCTCGGGGCGCCAGAAGTTTTCGACCATGCAAGCACTCACAACACATCATCATCACGATCAGAAGGTCCACTGAACAACCTAAGGTCGAGGATGGACCGACGACGTAACCACAATCTCCAAGATTATACCTGACATGATCTTTTCCGAGCATACATTTCATCCATCCGTCCCAAGAATACAACAAAATTTTGGTAAGTTTTTGGAATCCACTGGAGAGAGACTACAGACGAAAACACGGATCCAAACAAACAACAGAAAAACAAAAGAGGGTCAATACCTCTGTTCATGCGGATAAAGTTTTTTAGAGCTTGAACAGAATGAATATTCCTTCTTGCTCCATGAACGGGAATAGGTGACTGGCGCGCGACTGTGCCACCCCGGGCCTGCAACATCCCTCCTGACTTCTTCCCGATTTTCACTGTCGAGCCGTTGTCACATCCCAAGCGATCTCGAAACCTAAATATTCCCGCGTTAGGAAATACAGAATTCTATTTCGTGTCCGATAAAGGGGCGGACCATCAAAATCCGAGTCTGTACACAGATTCTATAGCGATTCTAGTAAAGGGCGCTAATTAGGGTTTCGGCGTGTCAAACCCTAAACCGCAAGCGCTTCCCTTCCAAAGCGCTACCCTTACCAGCTTCATGCCTTGACAAGCGCTTTACAGAGCGACCCACACCCATTCCATTCCCGTCAGTGCTAATGGGTCTCCTTCATGCCAAGTCCATGCTAGCAGCTCCGCCTCGCGTTCCAAAGCCTACCCCTGAAGACACCCAATCATAACAGGATTTGTGCAAAGCTACCAGATAAAAGGATTACGGATACTACCTACCTCTAGAAGAAAATTTTTGAATAAGGAAAGAATTTCATGTTAAAGCCGTGCATGAAGAAAGGAAATCGTTCCCATAAGAGCAAGCCCTGCCACTCTCAAGACATTCACACTTTCCTTGCCAGTGCCAGTCTTACCAGCGCTCCACATTCAATTTTTGAAATAATATGCCATCAACAGTTTGTACTTAGGTTATGCCCACACCATTCTAAGGGCATTCCAACATAGCAGCACCACCATGCCAAGGGTATGCATGGTTTGGATGAGCCTCACCGCCGCTACCGCTCCAGAACTGGGGACTTACATTCGAACGATCACTCACAAGGCACAACTTCACCAGGAGTAAATATTGTGGAATCCCTAAAGGAATAAAGAGTAACGCTTTTCCTCTTTTTTTGGGCATAACATTTTGGGTTGAAGAGAAGAAGAACTTCCTGGTCGAGTCAAATAAGGAAAGAGGCAACCAATCCCTTGAAGATAAATCACCAAGCAATCCGTGCCATGTCTCATCCTCACCGGCAATGGTCATCTGCGCACGTCTCACCCCACTAAACTGCGCCTTGTCATGGCCGCACCAGGCCAAGCCATTCGCTCCATTGTCGCGTCCCCCGCCACGCCTAGCCGTCCGTGTACGTCTCGTCTCGCCAAGGCCACACTATGAAAAGCCGCCTGCTCCACTGTCGTTACCCTATCATCCACACACGTTTACTTTAATTACCAAGACCACGCCACCGCTTGGCCCCTCGAGCCACGCCGTCCACTTTCGTTTTCCGAGACCACACCCTTTTTCCTTAGAGATGTACGACCAGACCAATCCGGTAACTTTCATCTCACCACTCAAGAGGTTAGTCGGATTCTCCTGACCATCTTTACAATGATTTACATCTCGATCCCGTCCTCGTCTGTCATCATCATATGCTTACCTCACAAAAAGGCACCTGTTCGGAGCTAAGCAGGGGACTTAATGTTGATGGTGGTTTTTAACTTAGGGTTACAATCGTAAAACTTTAAACCCTAGCAGACAATGACTTCACAAACATTTAAGTAATAATGCATTTACTAGGCGCATTTATTGAAAAGTCTTTAATGTGTCTCTAACTAATCAAGCGGGTATCCTTTTTCAAAATACCAAATTAGGGTTTCGATGCCGAAACCCTAAAGTCCATACAAGCCGCACACTGCGCACCATGGAAACCTTGCCAAAATCAAGCCGCACACTGCGTACCATGGAAACCTTGCCAAAATCAAGCCGCACACTTCGCACCATGACAACCTTGCCAAAACCAAGCCGCACACTGCGCACCATGGAAACCTTGCCAGAATCAAGCCGCACACTGCGCACCATGGCAACCTTGCCAAAACCAAGCCGCACATAGCGCACCATGGAAAACATGCCAAAAGTGGCGCATGCAGCCTAGCTTGCCAAGCCGTGCAACCCAGGGCCAATGCCGCCACATGCCAATGGCACATGCCAAAAGTGGTGCTTGCAGCCTAGCTTTCCGAGCCGTGCAACCCAGGGCCAATGCCGCCACATTCCAAAAGTGGCTCTTGCGGCCTAGCTTGCCTAGTCGTGCAACCCAGGGCCAATGCCTCCATATGCCAAAAGTGGCGCTTGCGTCCTAGCTTTCCAAGCAGTGCAACCTAGGGCCAAAGCGGCCATGCATGCCATTGGCACATGCTAACATGATCACTGGTAGCCTAACTTGCAAATCGTTCAACCTAGGGCCAAAGCGGCCACGCATGCCATTGGCACATGCCAACATGATCACCGGTAGCCTAACTTGTAAACCGTGCAACCTAAGGCCAAAGCGGCCACGCATTCCATTGGCACATGCCAACATGATCACTGGTAGCCTAACTTTCAAACCGTGCAACCTAGGGACAAAGCGGCCACGCATGCCATTGACACATGCCAACATGATCGCTTGTAGCCTATCTTGCAAACCGTGCAACCAAGGCATACCACACATGTAATTAGCACATGCCATACGCCACTTGCAGATAGGAATCACCACTTTCAACCTGCAAACAAGGCATGCCACACATGTCATTGACATACATGCTATGCGTTACTTGCAACCTGTCATTGCCACTTGCGCTCATCATGTAACCAGCAACATGCTACATGCTTTCCAAAATATTCGAGACATCAACACAAACTGGGGATCCTTTCTTGGGTATTGGTTTGGAGGTTTACAACGTGCGGCGTACACTACGCCCTTCATAAGGAATTGTCATAAGGGTGAGGCGCCTAGTAAATACGGGAAGTTATGTGGGAAACATTCATGGGACATAAACCCATGCGTTAACAACTTTATGGAACATCAATTCCATAACGGTTTCATGCGTTAACCACTTTATGGAGCATCAAGTCGATGCATACGGTTAACACCTCCTCCCATTTACTTCCCCACTCCTTAATGAGACCAGGGTACGGTTTCTACTTCGACTTGTATAAATAGGTCTTACCTATTTCCATTTGGACAACAAGTTCATCCGGACAAGACAACGCTCACAAATACTTACTTGCTAGATGTCCTCGTGAGCTCTCTTACTTTTCTGATAACAAGTCGTAGAAATCCAACTTCTCTTCTAGAATCAACTATTCTTGTCTCACCACTCTCCTTGCTTCCCTCCCTAAAACCAAACCATTATCCTTCTCTTTTTGACCGAAGCAAGTCTGGAACGACCATTTCTTGGTTTAGGCCGGACTTTTACAGGTCGATCTCTCGAATATAAAGTACTCACTTGCAGTACATTGTTTAGGGTTTAAATTGTTTCTCACTTTCACACCCGCAATTACGAAAACCAGCAGAAACAATTTTCACCTATAAACACCAGGGTACCTTTTTATATATATATGTGTGTCATGTTCCACGGCAAAACCCCCAGTATTGGCCGACATCATCTTCGCACATGCCAAACACGCATGCTAGACGAGCACGCCAGCTATGCATAACATGTATGTTAATTAGGGTTTCGACATACCAAACCCTAATTCCCACACCGCCATGCAAATAGCATACGACGCCAGCCACACCTCCGCGCCAAGGCATGCCAACCATTCCAGCCGCACCACCATTCCCATGGCATACCATACTAGACACGCCTTCGCGCCAAGGCATGCCAACCATGCCATCCGCACTACCATGCCAATGGCATACCGTGCCATCCATGCCTCCGCGCCAAGGCATGCCAACCATGCCAGCCGTACCACCGTGCCATCCACGCTTCCGCGCCAAGGCATGCCAATCATGCCAGCTGTACCACCGTGCCATCCACGCCTCTGCGCCAAGGCATGCCAACTATGCCAGCCGCAACACCGTTCCAACCACGCCTTCGCACCAAGGCATGCCAACCATGACAGCCGCAACACCGTTCCAGCCACGCCTTCGCGCCAAGGCATACCATGCAGCCATGCCTCCGCGCCAAGGCATGCCAATCATGCCAGCTGCACCACCGTGCCATCCACGCCTTCGCGCCAAGGAATTCCAACCATGCGAGCCGTATGACCGTGCCAGCCACGCCTCCGCGCCAAGGCATGCCAACCATGCCAGTCGCACCAATGTACTAATGGCATACCGTGCCAGCCACGCCTCAGCGCCAAGACATGCCAACCGCACCACCGTGCCAATGGCATGCCATGACAACCACGTCTCCTTTGGTCGCGCCTAAACTATGCCAAAACCCTAATTTGGTCGCGACTAAAACATTGCCAAACCCATGAAGGCCCTGCCTCCATGCCGTTGGCTGCCAAGAGAAGGGTTAAGACAATCGACGGCTACCCTTCCACCTGAGATGCAGATCTCAGCCCTAAAAGTTCGCCACCAAACGCGTGCCAACTTCTGACCCAATTCCTAAACTGCACAGTTTGTACCAAACCCTAATTTTGGCCACGCCTAAAACTTGCACGACCATGCCACCATACCGCTGGATGCTAAAATAAGGATTGCGACAATCAACGGCTACCCTTCCACTTGAGATTCAGATCTCATCCGTACAAGTTTTCCACCAAACGCGTGGCAACATCTGGCCCAATGCCAAAACTACACGGTTTGTACCAAACACTAATTTTGGTCGCGCCTAAAATATTTCCAAAGCCATGCCGTCCTTGCCTCCATGCCGCTGGATTCCAAACGAAATGTTGCGACAATCAACAGCTACCCTTCCACCTGAGATGCAGCTCTCAGCCGTACAAGTTCGCCACCAAACGCGTGGCAACTTTTGGCCCAATGCAAAAACTGCACGGTTTGTACCAAACCTTAATTTTGGCTACGCCTAAAACTTGCACGAGCATGCCAACCATGTCGCCATACAAGTGGCTTCCAAAAGAAGGGTTACGACAATCAACGACTACCCTTCCACCTGATATGCAGATCTCAGCCATACAAGTTCGCCATCAAACACGCGGAAACTTCTGGCCCAATGCCAAAACTGCACGGTTTGTACCAAACCCTAATTTTGGCCGCACCTAAACTATGCCAAAATCCTAACTTGGACGCACCTAAAAGCATACCAAGGCCATGATGGCTACGTCTCCATGCCACTGGATGCCAAACGGAAGGTCGCAACAATCAACGACTACCTTTCCTCCAAATATGAAAAATCTAGACCGTCGAAGGTCACCACCGAGCTGGCAAGCCTCCCAAGATTAACTTTCCAAAAAATAGTAACACACTACAAAAAAATACTCGAGACATCAAAACATGTCACAAACTGGGGGATGCTCATCAGGGTATTGGTCTGGCGGTTTACAGTGTGCGGCGTGCAATATGCCTGTTACAAGCAAGTGTCATAAAAGTGAGGCGGTTAGTAATGGCAAGAGATAATAGTAAAATGTATCCTTCATTATGGAAACATCAATTCCTGGCATTACCCATTACCATTCTCATATGTTACTCAAACTATTTCCACTTTTACGAGACCAGGGTACGTTTTGTTACGACTTGTATAAATAGGTCTCACCTATTTCCACCAAACAACAAGTTTTTGGTCAGGAGCATAAAACACTCACAAATCACTTGTTATCTTTTCAATCTGCTAGCGTTTCACTTTCTGATACAAGTTGTCAAATAACTGCTCTTCTAGAATCAACTATTCTGGTCTCAACACTCTCTTCGCTTCCCTCCCTAAGACCAACCCTTCTCCTTCACTTTGTGACCGAAGCAAGTTTGGAACATCCATTTCTTGGTTTAGGCCGGATTTGTACAGATTGATCTCTCGAATCAAAGTACTCCCTTGCAGTACATTTTTAGGGTTTAGACTCGTTTCTTACCCACACACCTGAAATTACCAAAATCAGCGGAAACTGTTTTCACCCTCAAACAATTGGCGACCACCACAGTGGAAGATTAATATCTCGGTTATAATGTCAATTTGAAATTCCCGATTTCATTCTTCAACCTGGATACCGATATGGTAAAAGCAAACGATCCGCTCGGAGATCAACATATCATTCATCAGACGGCTCAGATACCAGTTATCACACGAAAAGGGGTGACTAGGGACTTCTAAGATGGTGGAAGAAAACGATTCGCTCGGGGATCAATGTCTCAGTCACCAAACGGCTCAGTTAACAGTTTTCACACGACAAGGAGTGACTGGGGACTTCTCGCAGTCAGGACGTCATCACCCATAAAACTCGAGATCATACTCTGAGGGACCATTTTGTTGGGAGACCCTAAAAGCGAGAGCCGCTTCAACGTCCTCCAGCAACGGCTCCGCTTCAACGTTCGCTCCAACAGCGGCTCCGTTTCAACGTTCTCTCCAGCAGCCGCTCCGCCTCAACGTCCACCAGCAGCGGCTCTGCTTCAATGTGCGCTCCAGCAGCTGCTCCACTTCACCGTTAGCTCCAGCAGCCACTCCACCTCAGCGTTCCCTCCATAAGCTTCTCTAGGATCCGAAGCCGAAGCTTCAACTGTTTTCTCCATAAAGTTTCAACATCCTATCCAAGAGCCGAAGCCGTTTCAACACCTCCTTCATGTCAAGGTTTGTGCCCATGGCCACCGCTCCCTCGTGCCAAGGATTGTGTTGTATCCATCACTCCTTCTTTCCAAGGATAGTGTCTTAGCCATCGCCCTCCCTTGCCGAGGATCGTGTCGTATCCGCCACTCCTTCCTTCCAGGGGTGGTACCACCACACTCTACATGTCAAGTATCATGATCACATCCATCTAATCTTCGTAATCGTGTCCACCTTGTGATCCATCCCGCCAAGGCTTGTGGTCATGAACAGTTTGCTTTCTTATACATCCAGCCAACCTACTTTGTTCCCACGATAATGTAGTCTCTTATGATCACATCTGCTGCCAAGAACTGCTGTCGCTCATATGTTATACCAGCCAGAGATTCACCATATGAAAAATCACTACAAAGGTAACCCGTGCTACTCCATATTTTAGTTTCACGTAGAAGAAGTAACAAAATCACCAGTACGAACGCATGATGGTAATATCTTTATCATGGTCAACCCACCGACCATACAAGATGGAAACATGTAAACCATACTTGGGGACTGGGGATCTACACAGAATCCCTTCACTGTCAAAGATCAGAAGACACGATCAACCAAAAGGTCATAGACACAACAAGGTCATCTACTTTTCAAGGGTGTAGCGTAAGAATATCATCACCTCTATGTCTAGAAGATGCCTGCAACACTTTACGAGGCCGCGGTGGATCCCAAGCCTGCTCGGAGGAAATAACTTCAAAAACTAAAGAAAATTGCAACTGGGGACTGCTCATCGCAGTCCATCCCGATTGTAGTTGCAGGATTTCCTACAACACACCCCTTGTAATATCTTGATAATAATTTCTAGATCTAAGTCTATTTCCTAACAAAAATAATGAATTAAAGTGCTAAAATTATAAAATAAGACATAAGATTTACGTGGTTTGATCAATGTGATCTACATCCACGGGGTTAGGATCCTTCACTATGATTATTAAAATTACATTTGGGTTACATGGAGACTCCATTAATGAGTATTTAAAGCTCTAGTTTTTGTTTTTTGGGAAGAAGATGATAAAGAAAAATACATTCTCTCTCCTAAAATCTCTCTACAAAATATATTTCTCCTCTAAAATTTGTGTCCCCCTTTTCTCTCTCCTGCTTTCCTCTTTATATAGGTGTTTACATAAAGGATGACAACTCACACTTCCCTTTTTTTAGGATCTCTTGCTATGTGCTCGCAGGATTTCTCTTCAACTACAAAATCTTCACATCTTTTCCATGTTTTATGATGTCGTTCTCTATTACGTCATTCTTTGAATTATTCTCTGACACTCGTGAAATGTTGTTGAAGAGTTTTCGGTGACGCTCGCAGAAGTGTCGTTAATCTCTCGTGAATATAATTGTAGAGATATTTTGGTACTACATCTTGCCTCTTTTTTCTTGAATATTGCTTGAAAAGTAATCTTTAAGAAAAAATTTGTTGTTGTAGTAGTCTTTGATTTTTGTTGACGAAGGAACAAGTGAAAGAATACTAGACTTGAAAAGTACGTACTTGCCTCTATTCTTTTGCGAAGTTCCGTATCTTTGCTAAATAAATAAGAAGTATTAACTCTTGAAGTGCTAACGAAATATGAAGTATCCTTGAAGAAATATAAGAAGTACTCAATCTTCAAAATATAAGAAGTATTTGTCCTTTAATGAAAGTCATAAATATTGCCTCTGTTCTCGTGAAATTATTACTTCATTTTTGGTGAGAATTTTTTCCCATTTTGGAAATGATTCTTGACGAGTAGATAAAGAACATAAAATGTTTTCTTGGTAGTCCATAGTTGCCTCTGTTCTTTATCTATGAAGGAAAAATCCATGAGAAAATGTTAAATGAACGAATTGCCTCTGCCTCTTTCAATAAAATAATCATATTCTGCGAAATAATCATATCCTGCGAAATTCTGGAATAGTCTGTGAGATGCTGAATGAGTTGTCAAGTTTTAGGATAAGTTTGAAAGATTCCGAATGTTTCTGCGAATTTCTGAAATAATACTATGAATAGTGGCAATGAATAGTTGCGATGAATAATGCTGTGAATGAATATTGGTGATGAATAGTTGCGATGAATAGTACTGCGAGCTGATGAATAATTCTGCGAGCGAATGAGTAGTTCTGCGAGATTGTAGATAATCTTCTTGAGAGACTCTGAATAATACTTCTGAGAAATTTTGAATAATATTTCCTGAGAAATTCTGAATAATATTTCTGAGAAATTCTGAATAGTACTTGCTATCTTTCTTGCGATGAACAAATCTTTCCTGCAAAAATAGGTAATGTTTAATATTAGTCTGTTGGTCTTATTTTTCCTTCCTAGTTAAAGGTCTTATTTTGCCAACTTTTCTTTTTGCGACAAAATCGCAGGATGTCTTTACATTTGCATGTATTGACCCATTGATCTTTCCTTATCCATTTTTCTTTGAATTTTCTGCGACAATATGAAAAGTATAAATCCCCTCGCGAGAATAAAGTCTCATGACATTGCCGTCTTGCGATGAAATCGCTGGACGTCTTTACATTTTCATGTAAAAACTCATTGATCTCATCTTAACATTTATCTTTATGGCTTGTTGCCTCTGTATAATTTACGTTATGCGACAATATGACAGGCCTAAGTTCTCTTGCGAAAACGAAGACCCATAACATTGCCGTCTTAAGACACTTATCAGCTCCCTAATGGAGGGTGCCGCCCTTAATCCCCCCTGGTTGCCCCTTCAAGGAGGTCACATCGGCCATACAAGACTAGCTCCTCCCATCCGGATCTGTCAACAACTAGTTGTTTTCGCAGCCTCTTGTCCTTTATGCCTATATGGCTTATAGTTACGAGATTGCACCCTAAGTGGGGTTTTCTTCAGGCCAAGTGCATCATAGCCAAGACTTACCAAGGATGGCCAGGGTAGGTTCGTCCGTCCCGGGCACCCTCGGCTCAACCGTGTACCTCGGCGCCTTGGTCATACTCTGCACTTCTTGGAAGAAATTCTCAGTCTTCCAACCAGGGTATAACCTTATATAGTTGGAAATCCAAGATCTCTCTCCCGGATAGGTTTTCTTTATCCCCAACATCTGCATGACTCAGGTTCCAGCGCAATATAACCTTATCGCTGAATCATGTCAAGAGATACCCCCTCATATGACGCGCTTTAAGGTCTTAAAGATGCCTCTTGCGAAATTGTATTCGCGAACTAGGGTGCACGCCATAAAGGTTCGTCCCATTCTTATGTCTCTGCGAAATTGTATTCGCGTTTCTTGCGATGATGCTCGCATTTCTTCATTATTTCATTTCCTCTTTCATTCTCATAACATCAAAAATATTCTTTAAAATCTTTTAGAAATATTAGAAATATTCTTTGAAATCTTGCGATTGTATCGCATTTTTAAATCAAAAATCTTTTTTTGTAAAAGATATGTTCTAGAGAAATATATGAATTAAATGTTCTCGGTTTTTTGTAATTTTGAAGTCTTTGCAATCTTGCGAGGGTATCTATTTTTTGGAAATGAAATCAAATTTTTTTGAAATCTTAGAAATCTTTTGCGACAGTTTCATTTTCTGTAATCTTTGAAAAATTTTGAAATCTATAAAAAAAAAATTTGCGATGATTTCACTTTTTGTAATCTTTGAAATCTTTGAAATTTTTTGCGATGATCTCATTTTTTATAATTTTTTTTTTTTTGAAATTTTTTGAAATCTTACGATTGTATCGCTTTTTGGTAAATCAAAATAAAAAATCTTAGAAATCTTAGAAATCTTTTTTGAAATCTTTAAATTTTTGCGAATATATCGCTCTGGTCAATCAAATCAAAATTCTTTGAAATGTTTTGAAATCTTAGAAATTTTAGAAATCTTGCGATTATACCGCTTTTGGTAAATTAAATCAAATCTTTTGAAATCTTTTGAAATATTAGAAATCTTAGAAATGCTCTTTGAAATATTGCGATAGTATCAAAAAATTTCATTTTCTGTAAGTAAAATATTCAAGGAAGTGGTACTTAGCTTTCTTGCGATTTTCTGTTGCGGCCATCTCTCGTGAAGTATTTGATTTGCTGTTGAAATAAGAAGAAATGAGAAATAAACTCTTGATCTGCCTCTTGCATACTCTCGCAACATACCAACTGTGCTAACCCTCTCTCGCGAATTTTAACCCTCTCTTCATCTTTTTGCGAGGTGCTCGCTAAATAAATTATTTGAGTACGTCAAAGCAGAAAAATAACCATATGAAGACAGCTGCGATATTATGGCTGGCATAGATACTTCATTATTCTTCATAATGGCGATATTATCAACCATTACTCTTCATAATGACTTTAGCGAGAGCCACATCAACCATTACTCTTCATAGTGGCTAAGGTTCGTAAAGATACCACGTATTGCTTTGACGAAACTTAATCATTGATTTTAGCGAGAGTCTTCATAGTACGTAATGGTTGATGTGCAAAATGTAGAAACGCAAAATCCAAAGATCATCTAATCAAAGTACTTGCCACACTGATCATCTAATCAATTAACATTACGAATTAATAATTCTTCATTTCTTGTATGGGGATTTTGGTGTAGTTGAATCTTAACATGTAATCTTTAGGTATTGGAAGTAATTATTTTCGCGAGAGTCTTCATAGTACGTATTTGCGTTTCTGAAACTTAAGAATTAATTATTTTCCTATCGCCATAGTAATACGTAGTCTTCATAGTACGTAGTCTTCATACGTATTTTAGTACGTAGTTCAACAACACACTACCATATTATAGCTGTGATATTATCATTTTTCTTTTAACCATGTGTTGGCGATGAAGACCGCTGGTGACATTGATCTGTTTGCACTATTTTTCCTTCTTTGCGTATTTTTTATAGCTATAATATCTTACTGTAAAACTCTTTTTCTTCTTTCCCCTTTGCACCCGCCATATTTATTTGTCATTGCCTGTATTCTCTTCCGGGATATTTCTTTGTTATTTTTCATGTTGTTGATTGAAACTCTAAAAAATGCAAATATCTTTAAGACAAGGTAAATGTCTGCATCGTAAACTTTTCAAAACAAAAAATTATTTGCGATGGACCAAGTATTTTCGATGGACCAATCATTTGCGATGGACCAATTGTGTAAATATCTTTAAGATTCTCATTTTCACGATCTTATACTTTTAATCTATCTTTAAGACCAACTGTGCAAATTGCGATGGACCAATTGTTAATATCTCCCATAGTGTTGTGTCTCCGTCCTTTGTTGCTCACTTAAAGTTTTTTAGTTGAAAGTCCCTTTCTTTCACTCCAACTCGCCATTATTATTCTATCAATATTCTTTTGCTCGCCATTAATTGTTTGACCCATCATTACGGCTTCTTTTCATCTTTCTATATATTTGTCCCCACCGCTACTTCTTGGAGATTGGACATCCTTGCATCTTTACTTTCTTTTCTATGAGGAATTTTAATTATCGCTGCTTCTTTACTGGCAAAGTAGTGCCTGCATGTCTTGCTTGCGAGTTAGACTGCGATCACTTCGCTGCAAACTCCCATGTATTATTCCATTGTATTTTTTCAAATATCACTGTTTTCTCAAATATACTACCCTGCGAGCATCAGTAATCAAAAATTGGTATCAATACTAAATAAAAGTTCTCAATGGTTCCTATCCCTTGCATATGGGTTTGAAAATCAAAATTCATAAACAGTGAAACAATCATCCAATTTGGTTTTTAATCAAAATCCCGAGATTGTTTTGGTTTTTTGTTGAATAAAGCTTAATTTGATGAAAGAATTTTCAAAAATCATTTTATGAAATGGTACGGTTAAGGAAATGGAAATGAATATATCCTTCTGAAATCGATTTTCACAAGATTGTAAAGAAACCCAGTTTGCGTCCAAATTTTAGGAGGTAGTTCACGTTTTACGAAGAACTATTTTTTTTTAACAATTTTTTTTTTTATCTTAAAAATTAATCAAAAAATGAAAAGGATGAGAAGAGATTAATCATTTTGGAT
Source organism: Papaver bracteatum (assembly GCA_023529315.1). Classification (NCBI taxonomy): domain Eukaryota; kingdom Viridiplantae; phylum Streptophyta; class Magnoliopsida; order Ranunculales; family Papaveraceae; genus Papaver; species Papaver bracteatum. The sequence continues at coordinate 73,886 of JAJJWX010002242.1, read as the reverse complement.
GAATTTTTGGCGTAGATTTATGTGAATTTCATTTTGTTGACAATTTCTTCGCCTCTGCTTCTGTTCTTCAATTTTTCCACTTCTCTTTCTATGTATACATTTCTCGCCAAAAACTTCTATATTTTCCCCTGTATCTCTTAGATCCAACTGAATTCATCATCAACAATTGCTAACTTTTCTTTATTTTCTTCAATCTGAACCACAAGAAGTAGTGTTTCTAGCGCCAAAATGTAGTTGCAGGATTTCCTACAACACACCCCTTGTAATATCTTGATAATAATTTCTAGATCTAAGTCTATTTCCTAACAAAAATAATGAATTAAAGTGCTAAAATTATAAAATAAGACACAAGATTTACGTGGTTCGATCAATGTGATCTACATCCACGGGGTTAGGATCCTTCACTATGATTATTAAAATTACATTTGGGTTACATGGAGACTCCATTAATGAGTATTTGAAGCTCTAGTTTTTGTTTTTGGGGAAGAAGATGATAAAGAAAAATACATTCTCTCTCCTAAAATCTCTCTGCAAAATATATTTCTCCTCTAAAATTTGTGTCCCCCTTTTCTCTCTCCTGCTTTCCTCTTTATATAGGTGTTTACATAAAGGATGACAACTCACACTTCCCTTTTTTTTAGGATATCTTGCTATGTGCTCGCAGGATTTCTCTTCAACTACAAAATCTTCACATGTTTTCCATGTTTTATGCTGTCGTTCTCTATTACGTCATTCTTTGAATTATTCTCTGACACTCGTGAAATGTTGTTGAAGAGTTTTTGGTGACGCTCGCAGAAGTGTCGTTAATCTCTCGTGAATATAATTATAGCGATATTTTGGTACTACACCGATGACCATCAAATACTCATGAGATAACTCCAGAGACGCGACTGAAACATTTTCTTGAAGAAACATAGGGATCCACGATAAATAACATAACTCTCTCATTTCTATCTCTTCGATATCCAGAATATTTCGTCCATGCGATATTCTGGGCATCTCAGCATCACATCCATAAGAATACAATAAGCTTGTATCAAATACCGTGGACGTGGATTCAAGGAGATGCAATGAAAGTAGGTTACATATGGAGACTACCATCGTGGGACGCTTTCACTCCCCTCAACCAGGTTATTTATGATTTCAATATCATCACTGTCGAAGTTTTACTAGCCGCAAGAATTTCTCAACATGAAACCGTACATGTGCATCGAAGACTCCAAAAGCACGCCACAAAGATACATTCACATATTCATCCATGTTATCGAATCCAATAGAAGTATAATTGGGGACTTCTCACCGCATCCCATTCCATATGATAGTCCAAGATTCAGAAGATGGTTCGAAGGATGTCGCTTGGAACAAAGTCCTCGAAGACTTGATAGAAGCACATCACCAACAGAACGTCTCCCAACCCATCTGTTTAATCCAGTGGCTCCGGAAGATTTCGACCGTACAAGCATCCACAACATATCATCATGGAGATCAGAAGGTCCAGGCACTGAACAACCTAAAGTTGAGGATGGACCGACAACACAACCACAATATCCAAGATTAGCCCTGACATGATTATTGCCGAGCATATATTTCATCCATCCATCCCAAGAATGCGATGCAGTTTGGTAAATTTTGGAATCCATTGGAGAGACACTGCAGAAGAAAGCACGGATCCGGGCGAGCAACAGAAAATAGAAGAGGGTCGATACCTCTTTTCATGTGGACGGGGTTTCTGGATTTTGCACAGAATAAAGATTCCTTCATACTCCATGAACGGGAATATATGACTGGACGCAACTATGCTACCACGAGCCTGCAACATCCCTCTTGAATTCTTCCTGAGTTTTACTGTCGGACTTTTTTCACCTACTAAACGAGCTCAAAACCTAAATATTCTCTCGTGAGGAGATAGGAAATTCTTTTCCAATCAGAATGGAGGGGAAGACCATCAAAATCTGAGTTCGTACGAGAATTCTACAACGATTTTAGTAAGTAGCGCTAAATAGGGTTTCGGCATGCCAAACTCTAATTTAGACAAAGTTGTCAGGCGCCATCACCACTTTTTGGTATCCTAATTTCCAGCGCCATCACCACCGTATGGTAACAAAGTTATGAAACCAGTTCTCATCCTTCCACGGAACTGGAGCCAGTCGTCATCCTTCCACGGAACTGAAGCCAGTCGCCATCATTCCACGGAACCGGAGCTAGTCGTCATACTTCCACGGAACTGAAGCAAGTTTCCATCCTTCCACGAAACTGAATAAATTGTCATCCTTCCATGGAACTGAAGCCAGTCTCCATCATTCCACGGGCTCGTAATATCCCTCCTGAATTCTTCCTGAGTTTTACTGTCGGGCTGTTTGCACCTCCTAAACGATCTCAAAACCTAAATATTCCCACGTGGGAGATGGGAAATTATTTTCCGATCATAATGGAGGGGCGGACCATTAAAATACGAGTTCGTATGAGAATTCTACAATGATTGTAGTAAGAGGCGCTAAATAGGGTTTGGTCATGCCAAACCATAATTTACACAAAGTTACCAGGCGCTATCACCACCGTTTGATATCCTAAGTTCCAGCGTCATCACCACCATTTGGTAGACGAAGTTACGAAGCCAGTTTACACCATTATGCAGACTGAAGACAGTTTCCACCATTTCGCGGGCCGAATCCAGTTTCTACCTGGACCGAAGACAGTTTCCACCATTCCACAGCCGAGCCAGTAGAACCACGGCCAAGCCAATCCAACGATAGCGGCTCACTCCAAGCCAGGTCGATGCCAACGGCTCTGTTCCACGCCAAGCAATGTCGGCGGATCCATGTCACGCCAAGATGACTGATGCTGGTGGATTCAGCCCAAGACGACCGATGTTGGCGGGTCTATTCCAAGACGCACCATGCGAGCTGCCCCATTTCCCCCCAAGCAACGCCAACGGCTCCAAGCCAAGCCAACAACTTCATGTTCCCTAGCCTAGCCAAGATGGCGCACGTCCATACTAAGATGACGCCAACTGTCTGCATCCCATCCAGCAACCACCTCTACCACTCTGCGGCCTAGATAGCAGCACCATGAACCGAATTTACGAAAATCCACCAATTACAGAGTCACAAGTTCTCTTTACCTCCCGAAAACGGTTAGTCGGATCATCCTGACCATTTTTTCAAGATTTGCAGTTTAGATTTTGCCCTTGTCTATCACCATCTCATGCTTACCTCGCAAAAATACCCCTGTTCCGAGCTAAGTAGGGGACTTAATGTTGATGGTGGTTCTTAGCTTAGGGTTAAAATCGTAAAACCTTAGTCAAACAGTGACGTCACTCTGAATGACAAACAAAACTTGAGTAATAATATCCCCACTAGCGCATTTATTGAGCCCTTCAATATGTCTGTGAGAAATATACCAGGGTACCTTTTTTTATATACGTGTCATGTTCCACGGAAGAACCCCCAGTATTGACCGACTTCATCTTCGCACATGCCAAACACGCATGCTAGCCGAGCACGCCAGCTATGCATTCCATGTATGCTAATTAGGGTTTCGACATACCAAACCCTAATTCCCACAAGCCGTGCCAATGGCATACCACGCTAGCCACACCTTCGCACCAAGGCATGCCAACCATGCCAGCCATACCACCGTGCCATCCACGCCTCCGCGCCAAGGAATGCCAACCATGTCAGGTGCACCACCATGCCATCCACCCCTCCGCGCCAAGCCATGTCAACCATGCTAGCCACACCACCATGCCAACCACGCCTCCGTGCCAAGGCATGCCAACCATGCCGGCCGCACCACCGTGCCATCCACGCCTCCGCGCCAAGGCATGCCAACCATGCCAGCCGCACTACCGTGCCAATGGCATACTGTGCTAGCCATGCCTCCATGCCAAGACATGCCAACCATGCCAGCCGCACTACGGTGCCAATGGCATACCCTACCAGCCACACCTCCGAGCCAAGGCATGCCAAACATGCCATCCGCACCACCGTGCCACCCACGCCTCTGTGCCAAGGCATGCAAGCCGCACTATCGTTCCATCCACGCCAAGGCATGCCAACCATGCCAGCCGCACCACCATGGTAATGGCATACCATGCCAGCCACGCCTCCTTTTTCCACGCCTAAACTATGCCAAAACCCTAATTTAGCAACTCCTAAAACATTTCCAAATCCATGCCGGCCCTGCCTCCATGCCGCTGGCTTCCAAGCGAAGGGTTGCGAAAATCGACGGCTACCCTTCCACCTGAGATGCATATCTCAGCCGTAGAAGTTCTCCACCAAAGACGTGGAAACTTCTGGCCCAATGCCAAAACTGCACGGTTTGTACCAAACCCTAATTTTGGCCACGCCTAAAACTACGAGCATGCCGACCATGACGCTGGATTCTAAACGAAGGGTTGCGACAATCATCGGCTACCCTTCCACTTTATTTGCAGATCTCAGCCGTACAAGTTCGCCACCAAACGCGTGGCAACTTCTAGTCCAATGCCAAAACTACAGGGTTTGTACCAAACCTTAATTTTGGTCGCGCCTAAAATATTGCCAAAGCCATTCCGGCCCTGCCTCAATGCCGCTGGCTTCCAAACGAAAGGTTGCGACAATCAACGGCTACCCTTCCACCTGAGATGCAGATCTCAGCCGTACAAGTTCTCCACCAAACGTGTGGCAACTTCTGGCCAAATGCCAAAACTGCACGGTTTGTACCAAACCCTAATTTTGGCCACGCCTAAAGCTTGCACGAGCATCCCGACTATGCCTCCATACCGCTAGCTTCCAAATGAAGGGTTGCGACAATTAACGGATACCCTTCCACCTGAGATGCAAATCTCAGCCGTACAAGTTCGCCATCAAACGCGTGGCAACTTCTGGCCCAATGCTAAAATTGCACGGTTTGTACCAAACCCTAATTTTGGACGCACCTAAACTATGCCAAAATCCTAACTTGACCTCACCTAAAAGCATTTAATATTCACCGTTAGATGAAAACCTGATTAGACTCAATCTAATATCTTTCAACTATTAGATCAAACTTAGCTTGTTACATACAAATGAAAAGTGACTTCATTTAGATATGAGTAATTGTACCTAAACATGTGCACCTTTGTTGGCTCGACAATAGTTAACTAAGTTAGACATATGAACACTTTCATATCAACCTTATTAATCTTAACCATAACTAGTTCAAATGACTCAAATGAAACTAGTTCTAGAGTTTTTCAATTGTTTATATTCTCATAGAAGTATACAAGACACAATTGAAGAAAAATAGATTTTGATTCACTCGAATCAAGTCATGAACATTATAGCCAAGGTTTTCAAAATATTTTATTCCTTATTATATAAATGTATTAGTTCATGAAAAAACCGATTTTAGAACATAACCCACTCATGCATGCAAACGGGTATGCATACCTAAATGGCTGGACTAAGTTTGGGTTCGCCAGTGTCAAATTGGTACGCATAAGGGTGTACACGGTACGGTTCGGCTCAGTTCTTGCCGAGGCCGAGTACCTGTACCTCCCTAGCCTCGGTTCCAAAATTTTGGACCAGTACATGTACCTTGTACCTCGGTTACGGTACACATACTGTACCAGGTACAGTTCCGGTACCAACTCGGTACTTTCTATCAGCATTCCAGACAGATTTCCTTGTTAGGTTTCCACACAAATTAGGTACTTGTTTTCAACATATTAAGCAATATCTCAGTCAAAGAACAAAGTAACAACTAACAAGTAGCAATAATACTAGCTATCCAATGTGCCAAACAACCAATGTCTTGAAAATATGAAAAAGTAACAACTAACAAGTAGCAGTAGCACCCAAACACACACACTGACCAACACAAACAATACTACAATAGTCTTAAATTCTTAAATTTTACTGTCTTAATAACTAATAGAAAGTTAGTTCAAGTTGAAGTTGTAGCATTGGTGGTGAATTGGTTGTGGAGATATATCCCATGGCTGCACTGGTGGTGGCATTATTTTTGATAGGACCCAGTAACTCTACAATAAAAAGTAATAGCAAGTTGGGAAGTTAGTAAATATTAGATGATAATCAAAAAGACAAAGATTACCTGCAACAACAACCGAAAAATTCACAATAACAGAGTTGTGGGAGCTCCAAACTTCAGCAACTAATCAACAAGCATAAATCAAGATTACCTGCAAAAACAACCGAAGTGAATGATGAGAAAACAAAGACAAAGATTACTTGCATTCTATCAAATCAACCTTATATGTTGATAGTATATATATATCTAAGAGGCTAAGACTTTATAAAGCATAAATGATGAGAAAACAAAGACAAGTGTCACAAGTCTCAGTTGAATTGAATCCATCCACTCCTCATTTATAATTACAAACCAAACCAGTTTAATTGACTATTCAACTCCTAATCCAGTTCACAATTCACTGTTATATTAAACATGACAAAAGCTACAAACTTACACAAAAGTAAACTAAGCAGAATTGAACTTATTACAAGCCTTCATGAATCATGATGGAAAAAAACAAAAAAAAACAATAAGATTACTCAAATCAGTCACAAAAGTTACAAATCAATTAGAGGCAGAGAAAATCACCATCTCACGTTATCCAAATCAAAATTGCACATAAACGAGGTTTAAAGGTCACACTACTAATCTAACATCTGCCCTAATTTCCCTTTACAAACTCTATACATACAAAATCATCGCACATCCAATTTACCCAAACCAAAATACTAAAAATTAGGTCAAAATCAAAACAAATTTTGAATAACCTAATAAGAAATCAAATCAGAAAAATTGTTATCAAAAAACAAAAACCAAATAAAAAGAGCAAAGTAAATTTCCGAACAACAAACAATAAATAGATCGATACCTGTAGTAGAATTAATATAAGAGGATTGGTTGAACTTATGGATCAAATTGAATCAGAAACGTCTACTAGCTACAAATCAATTAACCCAAGCATAGAATGAATTGAAAGCATAAAACAATCAAAAAGAGAAAGAAAAAGACTGATATTCGAACCTGTAGTAATATTGAACGCGAATTGATCGCTCAAAATTTGTTTGGTCAGAGCCTTATAGAGGTGTGGTGTTCGCAAATAAGATGAAAAAAAAAACCATAGTAATTTTTCTATATATACCGGAACCGTCAGATACTCATATTAATCCTTACTTCTAACAGCTATTACTACTCGGTACATTCGGTTCGGGACGGTACGAGACTGGGATGGGACCGTGTACCTGTACCTCCCTAGATTCGGTTCCTATTTTTTGGACCGGTACTTGAACCCCCTTCCTGGGTTCGGTACAAAAACAGGTACGGTTCCACCGGTTCCGGGACGGTCCGGCTCGTTTCCTTTGCACCCTTAGGTACGCATACCACAAACTCAGTTAAAGTCCTGGAACTTGAACCTCACGCCAGTACGCGTACCGGTATGCGATCTTGGTTCTTGGACCTTGACTAAACCAAACAGTACGCACACGAGTATGCATACCATGGTTCCCGGACTCGGATTACACATATGCAAGTTCGCATACTATGCTTAAATCCAGTTGTTCTAAACTCTCATTTCAACCATTGAAACAATCTTGGAAGACGACAATAGCTGTATCACACAAACTATTAGCTTGAAATCAATTTTTTAGTGATCGAATGATCGATACGAAATAGTCCAAGTTTACATCAAATTATTGTCTCGCACAAATCGTGTAAGATGTTACCAGGAGATTTTCACATGATCATCTTTTGACTTTAGACAAAAATATAAGATGAACTTGGTTAAAGTGAAATCTTACAAACACATATTTCGAGAAATATGTAAGCAAGTTAAATTCAGCTTGAAATATCAAATGTGTATAATTGAAGTCTATATAGCTATACGACTTTTGTATCAAATAGGAGATAGAGTATATAGGATTTGAGTGATAGATCAGTTCAAGTCTCCACATACCTTTTGTTGATGATGTTCCAAAATCTCCCCTAAGTAGTTCTTCGTCTTCAATCGATGAACGTCGTGAAGTCTAATGCTCAACTACACTTTTTATCCTAATCCGAGACACTAGAAATCAGGACTTATAGTTTTGAAAACTAAACTTGACAACAAGATTGAGATATAAATGGTTGTGAGTTCGACCGAGCAGTGCTCTAACAACTTTAAACCAATTTACCTCTCATAGATAATCCTATATGTGATTTCCGTTCTGATCAAAATATCAAGGTAGGATAGAAAATCGTTTTCAATAGATAAAGTTTAGAAAACCTCAAAATTCAGTAACTACGAATCCCAAATAGCATCCTAGATTATAATTCACATCACAAGTAAAACCTACTTCGATTCAACAAAGAATCATTATAGAGGAATATACTTGTGGAATCACAAAGTCTCTGGGCATAAAAATTTTGTGATTTTTATCTATCTTTCCTGATCGGGCATAGAAATCCCTAAGCAAATTCTTTTTAGTCGCTAAACCTAAAAAGGTTTAAAGGAAAGGATGACTCTAGTTTACAACTATGACACACAAGAAAAGTGTTAGGGATTCAAAGATCCCAGTTGCTTGAGGTTCTCCTTATATATACTTTCAAAAGCAAAGGTTGTATTTAAGCTAAAGTAGCTTTGGAATCAAGCAATCAATATCCACCATTAGATGAATCTTTGATTCGATTAACACAATTAATTAAATATACACTCTGGTTAGGATGAACCGTAACCGAACCATGTACAATGACTTATTCATGAAAGGTTAGCCGAAACTAGCCAGATGAACTATAAGCTTAATAATTTTCATTTAACACTTTAAGACCTTAATCTTAAGTCACAATCATAGGTTATAATGAGATCAAATATGTCTAGATATTCTTTTAGAGAGTTGTTCAAATGTTGATTATCTCATAGAAATAATTCGGATGCATCTGAAAATATTTGACAAAGTAAGTACGTGTACCGGGTTTGTTTACCTTTAAGAAAGAACAAGTTCAAGAGTCTACAAAACTTTTTAGGTATGCATACTAGGTATGTGTACTATCCTGAGCTCATGAGTCAACAGACTTTTTTAGGTTTGCATACTCGTTATGTATACCAAAAGTTATTGCCGAACTATAGCTACGCCGGTATGTGTATTGGGTACATATACTACGGCTCCGGTCCTATAACAGTTTCATCAGTATGTAAGATGGTACGTACGTGTACTATTATGTATCCATATTTACCATAGTTTTATATATCTCTCTCAATTTGAAACATTCATAAATAACATCAATGCAACATATCATTGTTCCAGGCTATTTTCAAATGATTGACTTGAATCACGATTTAGGTCATAAACAATAAATTATTCTTAACCAAATTCATCAAGTTTTGAAAAGATGTTCGTAAGCTTAGTCAATATATTTCGAGAATAATTAACAAGATAAGCTTGACTCGAAATTTGTATTGTCCATGTAAAGTTCACTTTAGTCATGCGGTATTGTCCCATAAATAGAAAGGTGAAAACTTGAGTAATATGTGGTTCAGTCTTTACTTACCTTTTGTTGATGAAGTTCTCCTAAACTTCGGTTGATATGTGTCTTCAAATGGTAGAACGCAGTGATGTCTGGTACTCAACTAGACACTTCTATCCTAATCCGAGACTTGACTAAATGTAGACTAGAAATGAAGATGTAGTTTTGATCAACAAAATTTGACAATAATCTTGAGATAGCAACACTTGTGAGTTCGACTGAGCAATGCTATAACAGAAAACAATTTTTCCCTAAATTCAATATAAGAACCCAACCAATTTTCACTAAATTCAGTATAAGAACCTAACCAATTTGAATTTTAAACCAAGAACAATTTTAATTTGACATTGTTCTCCATAATTGAAACAGTGGAACAAAAAATCAACATAAAAACCTAAAACCAATTTGAGCTTCAATTTGTAACAATGAGTACAAATTTTCCCTAAAGTGACAGATAAATTTCCATTATGATACTTACTTGAGAGGTTTCATCGAGTTATTGGCTTGCATGAACGTCATTTTTTCTCCATCGTCTTCATGGTTTTTCATCTGTGGGAGGCATTGAAACAAAGTAGGAAAACTAAAAAGATAAACGAAGACATGAGAAATAAATAGGGAAAAAAAAGAACAAAAAAATTCCTCATGCAAAGTTGTCTTTAATGGGAACCGTCGCTTGATCATTTGAAAAATATAGCCATTAATGCATCATACCTAGTATTCATGCTTTTAGCTTGAGGGTTGTTTCTGTAAATCAGGATGACACCATGCTATCTTGTCTTTTTGTGACCAACCAAAAAGAGACCCTTTCTTTACTATATTATAAGATAGGGGCAATACCGTATTGGGGGACGTAAATATTACGATTGACAAAATTAGGGGCAGAATTATTAAAATTCCAAACTAAGGGACTTCAGTCATTTCCCGCCCGGACAAATCCGCAAATGCCAAGCGTGTCCTAAATTTCTTTCACTTTTAGACGCTATCCTTGTTGTCCTGAATTTAACTGGACAGTAGGACAATACAGAGTATGGCATCGTTTACAATAGTTAACGTCCTAGAAAATACGGCTTACATGATGTTTAGGATGTATTCACAACAAGGACATCATTGTCATAACAAAGGATACAACTGGTTAGTCTATATTCAGGAATTGTAAGTTTCAGTGGGCACGACCCGTACTTATGTTCTTATGTCCACGTGCTCTCTCTTACACGGGGACAACAATATATGCAACAGTGTGTACACCAAAAAAATATTATTATTTCAATGTGTTTACACCTAGGAAAACTCGTATTGTGATTCACTTTGCACCACTAACCTTTCGTATCAGAAAAAATTGAAAAATTTTCATTCACTTTACCGGTCGAGGTGATGTAAAAACGCCATGTACCGGTAGTCAATTGTAAACTGTTCGAAAATTTCATCTTGATTGACTCAAGAGGTAGGTTTAAAATCTAATATTTTCTACAAATACGATAGTATTACCATTGACTTAAGTGGTAGGTTTAAACGCTAATGTTTTCTACAAATACGATAGTATTACCAAGTTTGCCTATGTTTTTGCTGGTCTACTAACTAGATAATATACCCAATCGAGGTGAAGTTAAAACATTTTGTTTTGGGATAACACGGTTAGAAAAACTCGTATGCGTTGGTGAGCAAGATTAGTGCCCCAGAATTTGTGCACACGCAATGAGAACCAAAGATGCAATATAAAGGTTTCAACGTAAATCTTTCTTTGTTCTTCTGTCCTGAATTCTAATCGTCTTTGGGTTTAGCAGGTGAAGGTTTATATATGTTGTTGTTTAATGGAGAGAAATAATAACAAATTAGATGCACATATAAATTAACAAAAACTCCTTGATAGTTGGACAAGATTCTTTACATCTTGTTGTGGCAGATGATGATCTGCACAAGAGATTGAGTAAACCTTGAAAACACTACAAGGTATCTGGATTCATTATTTTGTACGACTCTTCGTTTAGTAAAATATTAATCTATTGACATGCTTTCAAGTTTGAACATATTGGCATGCTTTTGAGGTTGATTATCGGTCGCAAGTCAGCCTATTTTTACTACTTTTTGCTAACGAATTTATGACATAGAGAGGATGGATGTAGCAAATAATCACGACTAAGAATTACAACCTATTTCCTTAGCACTAATCACGACTAAGAATTACAGACCTTTTCGGATATTAATATTAATACATCGCTACAATTCATCCTACCACCTTGATGCTTGCTGAAAAAGTGGGGGTACAACAACCTCACCCAATAATTCACTTAGCAATCTATATGGACTAACTCCAATATACTTTTAAGAGAATCAACTATACAATCAGACTCAATCTTAATAAAAAGTATATCAAAGAGATATATCTCAATTTCTGTATTTAATCCTTACTCAAGCAAATAGAAATTTGCGAGTCTAATTGAATACAAGAGAAATCAACTTAAACGGTACCAAAGACCAATGTTCATGTATCAATCAATTTCAATCAACAACCAAAGGTCGGATTTCCCAATTGATTGATTGAACGCACAACCTGTGATATTTCAATTATATAAAAAAAAATATAATGCGGAAAAGAAATAACATAGACCCCAGAAGTTTTGTTAACGAGGAAACCGCAAATGAAGAAAAACCCCGGGACCTAGTCTAGATTGAACACACACTGTATTAAGCCGCTACAGACATTATCCTACTACAAACTAACTTCGGTCTGGACTGTAGTTGAACCCCAATCAATCTCACACTGATACAAGGTACGGTTGCCCTCCTTACGTCTCTGATATCAACATGATACTACGCACTTGATTCCCTTAGATGATCTCACCCACAACTAAGAGTTGCTATGACCCAAAGTCGAAGACTTTAATAAACAAATATGTATCACACAGAAAAGTATACAAAAATGGATAAATCTATCTCCCACAGAAATGCCTACAAGTTTTGTTCCATCTTTTGATAAATCAAGGTGAACAAGAACCAATCGATAACCCGGACTTATATTCCCGAAGAACAACCTAGAATTATCAATCATCTCACAATAATCTTAATCGACTAGCGAAACAAGATATTGTGGAATCATAAACGATGGTACGAAGATGTTTGTGATTACTTTTCTATCTTGACTATCGGAGAAATTAATCTCAATCCAATTTTAAAATTGTACCCAATACGATAAAACAGCAAGATCAGATCACGCAACTACTGAGAAAATAGTTAGGTCTGGCTTCACAATCCCAATGAAGTCTTCAAGTCGTTAACCTATAGGGTCTCGGTAGAAACCTAAGGTTAAAGGAGAATCGACTCTATATTATACAACTAGTATCACACGGGAGGTGTGGGGATTAACTTTCCCAGTGGCTAGAGTTCTCCTTTATATAGTATCCAAGTTTAAAATCTAAGTTACCTTGGTAACAAAGCATTCAATATTCACCGTTAGATGAAAACCTGATTAGATTCAAGCTAATATCTTTCACCCATTAGATCGAACTTAGCTTGTTATACACAAATGAAATATACGTCATTTAGGTCTGTGTAACCCTACCTAAACGTGTACAAGCCGTTGGTTCAACAGTAGTTAACCAAATGGTTAGCCATATGAGCACTTTCATATCAACCTTATTCATCTTCACCATAACTTGTTCAAATGACTTAAATGAACTAGTTTAAGAGTTTTTCAATTTCTTAGATCTCATAGAAGTATACAAGACACAATCGAAGAAAAATCGGTTTTGATTCCCTCGAATCGATTCATGAACTTTATAGCCACAGTTTGCAAATATGCATTCCTTCGTTTATATAAATTTAAGTTCACGAATAAACCAATTTTAGAAAATAACACACTTACATGCGTATGGGTACGCATACTTAGGTAACCAGATTGAGTTGGTTTTGATTTCCAAACTCAGCAGAAATTCACGGATGTGAACTATCACCAATATGCGTACGGGTACGCATACTTAAACAGTCTCCATCAACCATTTAGTATACACACAAGTATGCATACATTTGGTTCCCGGTTTTGGGCTTATACACTAATGCGCAAACACATTATATGCTTATATCTAATGATGGTTACATGTTTTAAACTCTTTATTTCAATTATTGAAACATTCTTAGGGGATGTTAAATATAGGTTATTCACACACTATTTTTCATCAAAGCAATTTTCAAGATATTGAAATAATCAACATGACTTTCATCACTTGTAAAGATGAACTTGTCCAAAGCGAAAGCTTACCAACAAATATTTCGAGAAAAGATAAGCGAGATAAACTCGTCTCTAAATAGAAAATGTGTATAATCGAAGTCTATATAGAAAAACGACGTTTGTCTCAAGATAAGAGATAGAGTAGATAGAATTTTTGAGTGATAAATAAGTTCAAGTCTTAACTTTACCTTTGGGTAAGCAGACGGTATAAAACTTTAGCCGCATATCTAGAGATAAGACCGTTACGCGGCTTATCATAGTCGACCCGGTACTTGCTACTGGAAAATGAGCTATGGTTCTAGATAAGTTCAAGTCTCCATATATCTTTTAATCGATAGTTCCACCAGTTCCTTGAGTAGTTCTTCGTCTTTGTATGATGAACACCATGGTGTCTAGAGCTCAACTACACTTTCTATCCTAGTCCGAGACTTAGCTATAAGTAGACTATAAATCAAGACTTATAGTTTTGGAAACTAAACTTGATAACAAGCTTGAGATAGCAACGTTTGCGAGTTCGACCGAGCAGTACTCTAACAATCTCCCCCTTTGTAAATTTTAGTGACAAAACTATCAATACATATGGAATACAAAAAATAAACTTTGCATCTTCTCTTCCACATGCATGATCTCCTTGGTTCTTCAACATTACTTGAAATCTTCGTCACTTCCAAGTACTCAAGTGATTCCAAAGTTTGTAAGTTCAGCATCATCGTTGTTGAAAATCCGTATCCATAACAATTGGAAAACAAAATCTCTCAATCATTGTTACACAGTGCATAATATTATTACACATCATCAAAGTTAAATTGTATCACAACTTTGACAACAATACTATGGTGATATGTATTACTCACCCTTAGTCAATACTCCATCTCACATGGAAACCACTCCCCCTTACATAATGATCTGAAAACCATATGTATTTGTAGTGTGAACTACACATTAATTCCCCCCCCTTTTTGTCAACAAAATTGGCAAAGGTACGAAAACTAGTGGGATCCTAATGAAATTTCCATAGAGATATTTCATGACCAAAAGAAATCACATATCAACTTTTTAGATGCAATCATATAGCCGAAATTAAATGTATTCATCAAAGAGTTTATAAAGATACAAGATAACCCCTACAATATTCCACAGTCGCACTCCGCACAAAGATTTGGAAATAAAGCACAAGTTCAAATAAGAACTCTCCCCCATATAATGTCATTCCCGAAAGAACAACAAGAGTGACCTTACTTTCATGAGAAAAGAAGGATTTCTTTGGATAACAACAAATCATATAAGAATATGAATTTGTATCCAAAATACTCAATTGAATTAACCACAAGATAACCCATGATTAATTCAACTGGAATACTCAACTAAACTAACCTCAAGAGAACCCATGATTAATCCAATTGGAAAATACTCAACATAAGAGAACTTACGGAGCCACACAGTATATACATAAAAGATATGGATCAGGGAAGATCAATACTGCGGAATAAATAAAGATTCATTCTATCTTCCATCACTATTTGCACAATGACATACAATAGACTTAATCTTTGTAAACAAAAGATCATCCTTTCTTCCATCAATATTTGCATAATGACATAAAAGTCTTAACTTTTTGTTTTTGTCAAAAGTTCATTCATTATTTTATCAATACTTGCATATCGACGTACGAAAGACTTAACTTTTGACAATGTATGGGACAATTTCACGGACGCAAACACACATATCCCATAGCAAATTGCAATATATAAAACCATAAAGATTAATACTGCAAAAATCATCTTCCAAACAAACTTTAGAATTTAAATAAATAAATCTAAGAACATTGAAGATGAAAATCGTTTGACATAGCTATGTGTAATCACAATAATGGCTATTCCAAACTCTAGTTATTCTTCTTAAAAACACAAGAATAAAATTCTCATAAGAAGTTTTCCTCGACATTGAGACCTCTGAAAAATTCTTTATCGTCTCTGAACTCCTTTTCGTCAGCATCCATAGGAACATATGGTTCGTGAATAAATGAGGCAATTCCAACAAACCTTATAGGTTGAAGATGTCGAACTAGGGCCTTCTGAATCTCTAGAGTTCTCAAAACACAAGCCTTTATTTGTTGAATATCCTTTCTTGTCTCCTTCAACTCTTCAAGAACATCATAAAACTAATGGGAATTTGAAGGAATATCCCTTGGCTTCCTCACATTCCTTATTTTTCTTTTCAAAGTCGGAGGTAACAGAGATCTCTCTTTTTCCTTCGTGATTGATGGCTTAATAATCATATTAACATTTTTGCAATCAGAAGACATGATGCTTGGAGTATCCATATGAGAGGAAATCACTAAAGTCTCAATAAGAAGTCTTAGGATAAAAAGAGTTTCAGGGAAGGAAAAAGAAATGTAGGGTTACCGAACCTTTATACACTTCAAAGGATTCACGTACGCACAACTCTTACCCTATAAAAGTAAGAATTGTTAATTTTAAACCTCTTTTTATTTATTAAACATGAAAGTCATTTCCAATATCAATTAGATATGAAAAGCGACATGAATTCCAGACTTTACAATGCTCTTAGAGCAAAAACAAAAGAAAGACAAAAAACAACTAAAGAGTTTTCTTTTCTTAAAGCCTGAGGTGTGCAAAGTCTTGTCTCTTTTAATCATGCACATGGGACAAGATGCACTAATCAACACAATTTAAGTTATGCTGGGATGAACAATAATTTGTCCATCATATCCCTTTTGATTGTAATTCATAGAACCCTATTTCTCATAGTTTTTATACCATAACTTTATTTCCAATGGTCCTTTCTTATCCTTGGAAACTAACTTCTTTGACGAAGATAAAATCTTACATACATATGCGGTCTTTTGAACAAGTTTGAACTTGTTTGCTAATCGATTTGCTCTTCATTGAAGTTTGTTGACATGTCTTAATTTGTGTTTGTACTTGTAACACTTTTATAGCTCATGACCCTTGAGCGAAATGTGCATGTCAACCAGGAATATAATTCAGATATCTGAGATGTGCAAGCTACTAGACACAAGGTAGAACCTGAAAAATTAGATAAAGAGTTTCCAACGGAAAGCTCAATTTTTTCTTCCAGATCGGTTGAGTTTTATTCTAAAAGAATACCAAGATTGATGTATGTATTGCTACAATTATCAAAATCAATATTTTCACAAAGAAGTGCAACACTTGACTTTTCATCTTCATTAGAATGATAGTTGTCAGACATTTCATCAAGAGTTGCAACAAGACCTTTGTTTCTAGTGTATTTCTTTCGATTTGGACACTCATTTGCAAAATGACCAAAACCTTTACACTTAAAGCACTGTGGCATATCATCTTCATCAGCCTCGCCAGCATCCCTTTTTTTAGGAGGAATGCGATTGTGAGGTTTAACTGACGATCTGGGTTTGTCTCTGAAGAACCATTTAATTAAATTTAATAGAAGATCTCTAAACTGTCTTGTGATCAATGATACTGACTTGTCAAGATCTTCATCTGATGAATCAGTCTCAGAAAGATCATCTTCAGATATGCAAACACTTTTATTTTTCTCAAGTAATTTAGTGTTCTCAGTGCTTTAAAAGTAGCATCCTTCCCAGATTTGGATGTATGCTCATGATCAAAGATCTTTAACTTCCCAACCAGAGTGTTTCTGGAAAGAGCATCAAGGTTATTTCCTTCAACGAAGGCATGCTTCTTAGAATCTTATCTGGATGGCAGCGATCTGAGAATTTTCATCACAATGTCCTTTTCAGGAATAGTTTTACCCAATGCAAAGGATGCATTAACAATTTCAGACACTTTGTGATTAAACTCATCAAATGAATCTTCATCTACCATATGAAGGTTTTCCCAATCGAAATTTAGGTTTTGAAGCCTAGCTTCCTTTTCATTGGTATTACCTTCAAATATGGTTTCTAAGATATCACAAGCATCTTTAGAACGAGTGCACGTAGTCACATGGTGCTGAAGATCGGGGGTAATGGAATGTATGATAGCATTCAAACCGTCAGAATTTTTCTTTACAACAAGTATCTCAGCAGCATCATATGCACCGATAACTTTCGGTACGGTTGCATCTCCTACTGCCACAACTGGAGCATCATAGCCATTAACTACATAAACCCATGATTGAAAATCATGCGCTTGAATAAAGTCATGCATAACAATTTTCCACCATAAGTAATTTGAGACATCAAAGACTGGTGGTACGTTTATAGAGATAACACTTTTGTCCATAGAGTCAGATCGCTACAAACACAAACTTATAAGGTCTTAAACGTGTTTGCCTTCTCTGATACCAATTAAAAAAGTGAGGGTACAACAACCTCACCCAATAATTTGCTTAACAATCTGTATGGACTAACTCCAATATACTTTTAATAGAATCAACTAGACAGTCAGACTCAATCTTAATAAAAAGTATATCAAAGAGATATATCTCAATTTATCGATTCAATCCTTACTCAAGCAAATATAAATCTGCGAGTCTAATTGAATACAAGAAAAATCAACTTGAACGGTACCAAAGACCAATGTTCAAGTATCAATCAATTTCAATCAATAACCAAAGGTCGGATTTCCCAATTGATTGATTCAACGTACAACCTGTGATATTTCAATTATATAAAAAAATATAATGCGAAAAAGAAATAACAAAGACACCAGAAGTTTTGTTAACGAGGAAACCGCAAATGCATAAAAACCACGGGACCTAGTCCATATTGAACACACAGAGTATTAAGCCGCTATAGACACTAGACTGCTACAAACTAACTTCGGTCTGGACTGTAGTTGAACCCCAATCAATCCCACGCTGATCCAAGGTACAGTGGCGCTCCTTATGTCTCTGATCCCAGCAGGATATATACTACACACTTGATTCCCTTATCTGATCTCACCCACAACTAAGAGTTTCTACGACCCAAAGTCGAAGACTTTAATAAACAAATTTGTTATCACACAAAAAAGTCTACAAGAATAGATAAATCTGTCTCCCACGGAAATACCTATAAGTTTTGTTCCGTCTTTTGATAAATCAAGGTGAACATGAACCAATCGATAACCCGGACTTATATTCCCTAAGAACAGCCTAGAATTATCAATAACCTCATAATAATCTTAATCGACTAGCGAAACAAGATATTGTGGAATCACAAACGTTGAGACGAAGATGTATGTGATTAATTTTCTATCTTGCCTATCGGAGAAATTAATCTCGATCCAATTTTACAATTGTACTCAATACGATAGAAACATCAAGATCAGATTACGCAACTACAGAGAAAATATTTGGTTCTGGCTTCACAATCCCAATGAAATCTTCAAGTCGTTAACCTACATGGTCTCGGTAAAAACCTTAGGTTAAAGGAGAATCGACTCTAGCTTATACAACTAGTATCACATAAGAGGTATGGGGATTAACTTTCCCAGTTACTAGAGTTCTCCTTTATATAGTCTCCAAATCAGGGTTTGCAATCTAAGTTACCTTGGTAACAAAGCATTCAATATTCACGGTTGGATGAAAACCTGATTAGATTCAAGATAATATCTTTCAACTATTAGATCGAACTTAGCTTGTAATACACAAATAAAATAGACGTCATTTAGGTTTGTGTAACCGTACCTAAAAGTGAACAAGCCATTGGTTCAACAGTAGTTAACCAAATGGTTAGCCATATGAGCACTTTCATATCAACCTTATTCATCTTCACCATAACTAGTTCAAATTACTCAAATGAACTAGTTCAAGAGTTGTTCAATTGCTTAGATCTCATATAAGTATACAAGACTCAATCGAAGCAAAATCGGTTTTGATTCACTCGAATCGATTCATGAACTTTATAGCCACGATTTGCAAATATGCATTCCTTAGTTTATATAAATTTAAGTTCACGAATAAACCAATTTTAGAAAGTAACACACTTAAGTATTCATACGGGTATGCGTACTTAAGTAACCAGATTTGAGTTTGTTTTTGTTTCCACACTCAGCAGAAATTCACAGATGTGAACTTTCTGCCAGTATGCGTACGAGGTGCGCATACTTAGGTAACCGGATTGAGTTGGTTTTGATTTCCAAACTCAACATAAATTCACGGACGTGAACTTCCGCTAGTATGCATACGGGTACGCATACTTACCCAGTCTCCATCAACCATTTAGTACACACACAAGTATACATACATTTGGTTCCCAGTTGAGGACTTATACACTAATGCGTGAACACATTATATGCTTAATTATATCCAATGATGGTTACATGTTCTAAACTTTTTATTTCAAATATTGAAATATTCGTAGAGGATATTAAATAGAGGTTATCCACACACTATTTTTCATCAAAGCAATTTTCAAGATATTGAAATAATCAATATGACTTTCTTCACTTGTAAAGATGAACTTGGCCAAAGCGAAAGCTCACCAACACATATTTCGATAAAAAGAAAAGCGAGATAAACTCAGCTCGAAATAGCAAATGTGTATAATCGAAGTCTATATATCAATACGACTTTTGTCTCAAGATAGGAGATAGAGTAGATTGAATTTTTGAGTGATAGATAAGTTCAAGTTTCCACATACCTTTTATTCGATGAAATTCCACCAGTTTCTTGAGTAGTTATTCGTATTTGTATGATGAACTCCGTGAAGTCTAGAGCTCAAATATACTTTATATCCTAGTCTGAGACATATATATAAGTAGACTAGAAATCAAGACTTATAGTTTTGGAAACTAAAGTTGACAACAATATTGAGATAGCAACGCTTGCGAGTTCGATCGAGCGGTGCTCTAACACTTGCTCCAGCTGTTTACAAGATAACTAGTGTTGTTATTCTTCCACTTCCAAACAGACATGTTAATCAATGACAATAGACTTTTCTTGTTCTTATAGATTTTAGGGGTACATCTGATTTCTCCGCTTGATTCAGGAGAGGGGGTTCTATAAATCTTTGGAACAAGGCTTGCTCTTGTTGATCGGTTATGGACATTGGTTGTATGAAGAAGAAGGTCAGGATTTTGAGGATGAGGATGGTGAGGATGGTGAGGAAGTTTGTGAGCACGATAATTAGAGTGGGATAGTCTATGATGGTGATTCGGATGACCCCTTCAGAACAATGGATATGGTCACAAACTTATCCTTTTGTTTCCAGAGCTTCACAGAACCCCCACCTATCTATATATGATCGGTCTATGCAAACTTATCACCGGTAATATATTTGGTCATATTATATGAGTATCACTTATCATCGTATTACCGTTGATAAGTTTGTTGATCATGGCTCATATTACCGTCCGTAAGTTTGTTGATCCTGTATGGACGTTGGCCGCGTATTGATTTTTAATGAATTTCATATGATCCAACACGCTCTCACTTATCGCTCATATTACCGATAATATTTACGTTGTCTTGTACAACAAAAGGACTTACTGGTCATTAGGATATTTTTTTAACCTATACCGATATAGAGTTCATTAGTTTGGTAATATGAAATAGCACGTCCATACGGGAAAAATATGAAAAAGACCGTCCCTTTTTGAACCATTACAACTATAAGATAAGATAAGTTATGGAAACCCACTACAAAGTACAACACAACTGGCCCAGTTTTGATTTTTTTCTCGAAAATAATGTCTTCATCTCTTCTTCCAATGTATTATGTATGGTCCATGTAGGAGAACTGCGTACACCGTCAATTTCTTTTCCATAAGGCAAAGTCTTATGGACTCTTTCCCTTTCCCTTTCAGTTTCTTCTGTTGTCACAAGTCACACACCTAAAACAAAAATGTTGAATTTAATCTTTAGTCGGCTGCCAACAAAACGTCACTTCCCTTAAAAGTTCTGGTGGTATATAAGTACTACATACAAATATGTAGGGAGGAGCTAAGGATTCATCTAGGTAGGCCAAATAAATATGTCAAATTTTTATGATAGGTATGTATATCAATATGGACTTTGGAGCCCATAAAACAAAACAAATTAGGCTTCTGAGCCCATAAAACAAAATAAACCAGGCTTGGGGGGCAACTGAATGCCCTTGTGGCTTGGCTCCACTTATGTAAATATGTAATACTTACGTGTTTATGAGTAAATAGAATTAATATGAATTTTAATGTACAATTGAAGGGAAATACAATATATATGAGGTAGTATAGGATATAACAATTGCTCGCACGCTGCTCGAACATTCTTAATATAGCAACATCACAACCAACCCTTGGATATATGGATGGTTATAGTAATACTTTCTAAAATATTTATAAGTAAACAACTTTTCTAAGTTAAATAAATTGACTAAATGTTGTTCATATTTTACTATAATTGGTTGTGACACTTTTAGATAAAAAAAGTATCTGAGCAGCGTGCGAGCAAAAAAAAAATCCGCTAATTAAGACCCGGTTGCACTTGTTTTGGAAGGACAAATAATTATATTTTAGTTCATTAGGGTTATCCACAGATTACATGTTATGTTTTATATCATTCTAACAGATAATTTGAACAAAAAACTAAATTTAGACAGGGAAATTTTCCAATAACATTTTTGTGCCATAGTAGGTCAAGTTATGCGGCTAATTTTGTTTTGTATTAGTAGATTTTTAGGTAAGTGGTTATGATTCTAAGTTTAGGTAATAAGGTAAATTAAATTTTTATGTCGCGTAATAGTTTTTTCGATCACTTGGAAAAACTTGGGGCATGTGTTAGAGCCTTTCTCGTTTGAATCCACTAGCATTGGTATGTCAAGTTAGTTGTCAAATTTAGATGACAAAAGACATTCTTGATTTAGTCACTAAAGTCAATTTCGGACTAGACTAGGTTTAAGAAGTAGAGTATAGAATCAAGATATCCTTGAAGAATGGATATTACATACTACATGAAGACATCGTGGAGAACTCCATTAAATGTTAGTAACGAACTCTTGATTCTCTTATTTACTCTACCTCTCTCTATATCGTAACAAGTACTCACTTTATGGAACAATGTTTTTGATGGTAAATATATTTATATATACACTAGAGCATATTTGGGCCCGTGAATTTTGAGAGAATAAACTTTATCTCTAGAAAGGTCCTCATGTTGTAGTGAATGAGAATACAAATGCAACGATCCAAGAATCACTCAATTCCGAGTTACAACGAAGAAGTTATGAGCGGTTTATTAAATCAACACTTATAAGTGTGGCTAAGGTTGATTTCGTGAATAGAAATTTGTACACGAACTTTTGGAAACAGTTCGCAAACCTAGACCGTGAATTTTGGTCATGTATTCACATGTTTCCTAACCTAGGCAAGGTATCTTTGTTTCCAAGTAACCTAGCCTTAGGGTTTCATCTAACCACACAACATATCTCTTGAAAATTGCGTGTGTGTTGCATAAGGTTGTTTTCCATATCTTTGTTCTTCATAACCTAGACTTTACTTGGGGATCGGAAAGCACATGGAGGCTATCTTCTTTGATAGTTACAGAACCTATTCCTATGTGTTTTTCATAAACCTTAGTTTTGATAGATCAAGAAATCTCTAGATTTTTCAAGGTGATCTTGTGAAAAATATCAATTAGGTTAGGAGAGTAAACCCTAATTATGGAGGAGTATCTTCTGAAGAGAATTGGTGTTATTCCAGAAGATTTTCTATCTTCTAAAGAAAATCGGTGTTCTGCTAGAAGATTTAAGAGAAGAATTATTAAAGAGAATTGGTGTTGTGCTAAGAGTTCTATAGGTGCACGATTACAACAGAAGCAGATATTACATCTAGTCCAAATAGGTAGTAGGTAATTGGTGTAACAACTTATAATTAGTGTGTGTTCAATTTGTACTAGGTCTCGGGGTTTTTCTACAAGATTGTAGTTTTCCTTGTTAATAAAAATCTCTGGTTTTTGTGTTATTTCTTTTCCTCATTATGGCAGACACCCGTAACTATTGTTATCTTGCTTCTCAGAGTCAGACAGTGTCGGTTCAAAAGGAGATTCTTGGCGACTTATTCTCTTTAGATAAAGGTCATGCTTATCAGTCGGCTCTTCAGAACTTCATTTAGGTATGTGGGTTACCTTCGAATTATCGCGCTAATGATACTTCCCCCCCTTCTATGCATTCCCTGGAAGTCACTTATTTCGACGCGGTTAAGAAGCATATCCCCATCCAATTCCCAATGTCTGTAAGAGACTCTATTTTGTGGCAGTGTAATCGTTTTAATCATGCTCAAGATTACCTATTGGCTGTACCCATTAGTGGTATGAACCAATGCCTTGGTCCAAGACATTTTAGAGCCGTAGTTTTTTACCGTCTTGGTATCCCCATGTTCACTAAAGGTGGGCTATGCTCATGTTGTAATAGACCTATGGACATTTTTGGTGACCATGCTCTTCACTGTACCAAAGATGTTGGGATTAAGTTTCGACATGACTTGGTACGTGATGTTATAGATGACATTTGTTACAAAGATGGTGTGCATGCTCGGAAAGAAGTCTCCCTGGGTCTTTTGGATGATGATAATAGAGACTTGCATCCGGCTGATATTCTTGTTCTTAACTGGGAGAACGGTCAGGATATTTGTATGGATGTTACAGGAGTCTCGCCCTTTATAGGTGAAGGTGTTCGTTCTTTTGTTCCCGGACAAGCTATTTCAAAGGATTTTTTGCGTAAGCTTAAAAAATACTCGGATCAATGTGCTTCTCATGGTTACAGCTTGGGTGTCCTGGACTTATCCACTTTAGGGGAATTGGGTGAAGATACTTTGTGTTTTTTTTAAGAGATTGAAGAATTGTCTTGTAGTAATGATGTTAGTAGTGGTGTTGGTAAATTTATTTTTTTATAGATTAGGAGTCGCTATTCAAAAGGGGGTTGGAGCTCAGCTTGTCGCTCGTCTTCCAACAAAAGTTGTGTACGAACTATTAGTAGAATAATTTATATATTATCAATATATTGTTTTATCTTTATAATTAAAATATCACAGGTCGTACGTATTTAAACCTAGATAGTATTAACTCAATTGTACAAAACTTACAAGCCTAGTTATTGTTGAATTCGTATCTTGATATATAGATTACATGACTTGTTCTTGTTGGAATTAGGTTCGTGAACAATTTGAATATATACTAAATTTACCTTGTTAAAACAATCTTTATAAAGTTTCGTAACCGAAAGTATAGATTGAACAAGGATTATTTATATGGGTTCCTGTTTGTCGAAGTTTGATCTGCAGCTTTAATCTCAAATTGAATTGAGTAAAGGGGGGGGGGGGGTACCGTAAAAACCCTCCGATGCCTAACTTATCAAGAGATTTTTCACATGAGTTTTTATGGAGAAGATTGCATACCATTAATTTGGGTTGTAAAAAATATGCATTTATATGTTAGGAATTTCCGTTTTAGATGCGCGCATGAATTGAAATAATTGTCCCTGCATGCCTCCCTGCTATAACTGACTATGCATGCCTCCCTGCCATAACTGTCCCTGCATGCCTCCCTATCATAACTGCATTGACTGGTCCTGCATGCCTAATAGAAGTTTCCAGAACTTTCACTAAGGCTATGGAACTAGTTAGGCAATAATTAAAGGTGAGAATTTGACCCGTGATCCGCGGATTTATACGGGACCAACCGTTCATTTGCGGATGGATGCCCGGACCGTTCGTTAATGGGTTGGATGCGGATGGAATTTTTGAAATCCAATGGATTACGGATCGGGCCCAGATGCAACTTTGAAAATCCGTTGGACATCCATATCCGTTAAATTAAGTGCATTTATATAGTTCTAAAAAATAATATGGATCATTTAGGAATTCTAAAGGTGTTTGCTTGGGGTGTTGTACATGGAATTTTTATCTTCCTATACATATATAGGATATGTAGGTTCTATGAGAAGTCATTTGTGTTGGCTTTATTTTTTTTATTATAAATTTTAACTAAAACAAATCCATTGGATTATCCGTATCCAATCCGTCCATCCGTATATCCATTAGATGAAAATCCGTTGGATGCGGATGCCAAATTTAAAATCCGTAATGTATTGGATTGGATGCAGATGGGGTGAAAACCGGTCCATACCGGCCCATGCTCACCCCTAGCAAGAATGGATGAAGAGATCAATCCCACGAAATAGTGTGAAATGCCAAGCCCAAGAAGTTAAAAGCTTGCTTAAGCCCACATGGGGCGTATATAACCGCAAGGTAAAATGTATGGGGCGTGAACATCCGGGGATACTTAGATAAGTTGCTTCGGAACGCACTGAATTAGGAGCACGAATATAAGTTACACTGCAATACGCTAGATTAGGACTATAGGATTAAACAGAGTCGCGTCACACCGAATCATGCCGAGTTGGCCGGACGAACTTCTAATGCCATCATCGGGAGCCGCCGACAAATGTTGTCGTGAAAGGTGACCTCGCCTGAGAAGTTATCATTGCCGGAGAAGATAATCGTCGGCAACATGCTGCTGATCCAGTGCCGGAGAAGATGCTGACGTTATCCCTACGTCGCAGACGGAATATGCCGACGGCATTAGGCATATTCTGACGGCGTTAAAGTTTGTTGACGTCGTTATAACATTAACGGAATGTTCAAGAATATACCAACAACGTTACAACGGTGACGGTTTCCGTTTTGTGACGTCTCTCTGACATCACTGGTGTTGCTGTAATGCTGACGTCATTGTCGATAGAGTCATGCTGACGCCACTATGGGCTTTAAAATTTCTTTCCTTCTTTATGGGTTCTTTCACATGGGCTTGCACATATAGTGTTAGCAAGGCCATGTTAGGCTGTTAGCCATCCTTGGCTAACAAGATGAGCCTATCAGGCCCATGGAACCATACTTAGCTAATAAGAGGAACATTTTAGGTTATACCAAGCCCATTCTTGGTGTAAAATATTAGGGTACAAACATCGCCCCCTCTTAATCCATAACTTGTTATGGGTTAAGAAGTTCGGGTTCCCTTCTGAATTTGTATTTTTCTGGAGTGTTACGTAACTCGCCCCCCAAGCACGTTATTTGGAGTGTTATGCAACTCGCCCCCAGGTATGTAGTGATTGCGCTGGAGTGTTATATATCTCCCCCCCCCCAAATGGTTGGGGTGACATATAACTCTCCCCCAGTATGTTATGTGTCATGCAGCTCAAGGCTTGCGCAAGGGTGCACTTCCCTGTTGCATTTTGCTAGCGCGTGGAATGAAAAGTTAAATTTTTCTACTATCTTGAATTCGCGCAGGGGTCCAATCCTGTTATTCAATATGCGCAGAGTTGAGATATGTGCATTTTCACATGCCTGGACAGGTGAAAATGTTCGCCACATTTGTTGATGTCCCACATGATGGGGATACAACTGGAATATGATAAAGATGCTCGAACTGTGCTTTCACCCTATTTGTGAGGTGTCAGCGACGTTGCTGACAACATACTTGAACTATAATATTTTGCCATTTAGGACTGACCGCGGATTTGATCATCCACATCATCTTATAATTAAACACGAACAATTTTGATAAATCGTGGAATACCAAAATAATGTAAATTAAATTCCTGAATAAAAATAACAAGATAAATACCTACTGCTTCGATAACAACTGCCTCATTAAAACCTTTGTGTGAAAAACCCAGTGGGATAAAAACATCATAAAGAAAAAAGAGTGCAGCACATCAGGATTTGAAACTATTTCTAATGATAAAACTTATTTAAGTGGAACGAATTCCACGTCTTCCATGGATTTGAATCCTCAGTTCCATCGAGGTTCCTTAAATAGTAGGATCCACGAGATGCTGGCCTATCCACTATGTATGGACCTTCCCAGTTTTCTCCGAGATTCACACAGTTTGGTTCCATTGTGGCTGCTCGGGTTTTCTTCAAGACATATTACCCTAGTTTGAATGACCATTCTCTGACTTTACGATCATATCTCAGCTTGATTGCCTGCTGGTATCGGACTAACTGCTGCAAGGCTGTTTCTCTTTGTTCTTCCATCATATCTTTGTCTAAAGCCAGTATGCTGTCGTTTTTTCCAGATTTGACAGCACGAGTTTTGGTTGTCTTGAGATGTACCTCGGTGGGTATGACTGCTTCTGTCCCATAAGCCAGTGTAAATGGTGAAAATCCAGTGGATATTTTCGGCGTTGTTCGATAGGACCATAGTACTCCAGGGAATTCTTATGTTCATTTTCCTTTTGCCTTCTCCAGCCGTTTCTTGAGATTGTCCATAATAATGCGGTTGGTTGCTTCTGCCTGCCCGTTGCTTTGAGCATAGTAAGGAGATGAGAAATTGTGGCGAATATTCAGGTTCTTGCAAAAGTTTTTGATCACCCCAGAATCGAACTGCTTCCCATTGTCTGATATTATCGCGTCTGGGATTCCAAATCTACAGACGATATTCTCCCATATGAACCTTTTACCATCTTGGATGGTAACGTGTACCAGTACCACAACTTCGACTAATTTGGTGAAATAATCAGTAGCGGCTAGTACAAATTTAACGCCTCCAGGAGCTTTAAGAAGCGGTCTGACGATGTCTAATCCCCATATAGAGAATGGCCAGGGATTAAAAACTGGATGCAATTCGTTGGCGGGCCTTTTCGGAATTGGAGCGTGCTCTTGGAATGGCACACATTTATGCGCGTATTATTTAGCGACTTTATGCATGTATGGCCAGAAATACCCCTGGGTAAGTATCCTATGCGCGAGACCGCGCCCTCCATAATGGTTGCCACATATTCCTTCATGAGCCTCTGCCAGTATCTTTTGTGCTTCCTCGGCTGATACGCATCGCAAAATGGCTCCAAAGATACAGGTTTGCGGTATAACATCCCTTCGATCATTGAGTATCTCCATGAATTCTTTTTTACCTTTTCAGCAAGTTTCTCATCTTCTGGGAGTTTGCCGGGTGTCAAATACTGGATGTAAGGTTGACGCGAGTCTACAACATTTTCAACATGGTTGCCTAAATTATATGTCACTGGACTGTCAACATCCATATTTCTGTCGATGATCTCAGTATCTCCATGTGCTGATGTAGCTTCCCTCTCGCCCCCACTAGCGTGTTCGAGAGCCAGAACAAAGTGGTTGTCGGAGATGCTAGGTAATTCTTGGAAATCCACTACAACGAAACAGGTGGTATCAGTTTCGACTGCGGAAGAAAGATATGCTAAAGCATATGCGTGCCTGTTTTCCAACCGTGGTCGCGACCCAATATAGAATCGGTCTAACCCATTTGATAGCTTTCTCATATGATCCAGATACCAGGCCATTCTCTCTTCCTTGGCTCTGTAGGTCCCCAGAAACTGGTTAACTACTAGCATGGAATCAGTCACCAGCTTGACATTCTTCGCATCAAACTGTTTGACATATTTTAAGCCAATAATTGCAGATTCATTGTTTGACGCTTGGAAACCTAGCCTGGTCACTTTCTCGATCCTCGAACCTTCGGGAGTAAGGATGACGCATCCAACTCCAGCACCACCAACATTTGATGACCCATCAGTAAATACAGTGCATAATGGTTCAGGAGTATCAATCTCCATTGCGGACTCGCCCCCAGTCTGATCAGTAACTGGCTCTATGGGTTTTAATAGCTCATCTTCTTCGCCAGCAACCATTTATATATCGTCCACAGGAAAATCTAATATCAGTGCATCCAAGGCGTGTCCTTTCTATGCAGTTCTGTTTTCGTACTTGATCTCATATGCTCCCAGAAAATTTGACCATATGGATAGTCGACTGGAATCATCAGCATATTCCAAGATTCTCTTTAGCGGGTATTCCGAGTAGACTATGATCTGCCTGCCTTGGAATTAAGGTTTGAGACGACGAGATGCGTGCAAAAATGCAAGCGCTATCTTCTCAATTTTCTTATACCGTGTTTCCTCCCCCATCAAGGATTTACTGACAAAGTAAACAGGTTTTTCATGTGGGTCCATAACAAACAACACTGCACTCACAACGTTCTCCGTTGCATCCAGATAAACTCCGATAGGTTGTCCAATTTTTGGACTCACCAAAACTGGGGGAGTTGACAAATACTGCTTGATCTCAGCAAAAGCCTTTTCGCACTCATCCGTCCAACCAAAATTCACTTCTTTCTTCAAAACGTCAAAGAATGGCTTGAATCGATCAAACGAGCGTGAAATAAATGGTTTAAAGCTGCTAATCATCCCGCTATCTTCTGGACCTCCTTCTTCATTCTTGGGGATGACATTTATCTGATGGCTATGATTAGTTCCGGATTCACCTCGATTCCTCTGTGGGTCATCAAGTATCCAAGGAACTTTCCCAATGACAACTCGAATGAACATTTTGCTGGATTGTGCTTCATACGATATTTCCTTAAGATATCGAACGTCTTCTGCAGATCAAGAAAATGCGATTCCTTTTGCTCAAATTTCACTACGATATCGCCGATATATACTTCCATCGACTTCCCAATTAGATCCTTGAACATATGGTCTACCAAGTGTTGGTAGGTCGCCCCTGCGTTCTTTAGCCTGAACGATATTACAGTATAGCAGTAAACACCTCTGCCAGTCACAAACGCAGTATGCTCTTGATCATCCTCGAACAAAGGTATTTGGTTATACACAGAAAAATCGTCCATGAATGACAGTCTCCCATACCCTAAGATTGCATCCACTAAATCTCTTATCCGTGGCAGCGGGTACGGATCACTCGGACATGCTTTATTCAAATCAATAAAATCGATACAAACACGAATTTTACCATTCTTCTTTGGAACGGGTACCACATTTGACAGCCAGCGAGGATATTACACTGGTCGAATAAAGCTTGCTTCCATCAGCTTTTTGACTTCTTCAGTAACTCCATCTTTTTTTGCTTTGCGCCATATTTCTTATTTTCTGTTGAACAAGATGGAACTTCTCATCGATATTTAGCCTGTGGCAGGCTACATTCGGATATATCCCAGGCATCTCAGCAAAACTCTATGCCAAAACATCGAAGTTTTCCCTTAGCAATGTAATCAAACCGCCACGTTTATGTGCAGGAAGATCTGCCCCTACGAACGTTGTTGTGTGCTCCTCATCTCCAATATGGACCTCGATCTGTTTCTTGACCGTTGGGGGTTCAATTGCGTCCTATCCCCTATATGATTCGGGGGGGGGGGGAGGATTCTTTAATTGCCATTTCTGCTCGAATCGCATGATCTGGTTCCCGCTGACTTCTGACTTCTTGTACTCATCCATTGCACTCTCATGATACTTGTGAGCGGCCATATGGTCGCCTCTAACTTTCACGACTTCTTCCGGTGTAATAATCTTCATGCATTGATGATAAGATGATGTGACTGCACCGATCTCATGCAGCCAGTCTCGTCCTACGATTGCATTGTAGGGTGCTCGGTAAAGTGCCCAAAATGGAATTTTCATCCACTGTTATAGGTATCTTCACCTTTCCAATCGCCTTTGTAACTTCGCCGCTGAAACCGATAATTGGATTTTCATCCTCCTCGATCAAGTCATGTGGGAGATACATAGAGGAATAAGATCCTGAAAACAGCACGCTCACTGAGCTTCTTGTATCCACTAGAATTAGGTGTACACGAAACATGCCAATCCAAGCAGTTATAATGATAACATCATTGTGTGGAGTATATACATCTATCATGTCTGCTTCAGAGAACTCGATCTTTGTGCACCCAATCTCCCTAGTTTCTGCTCCATTACCGCTGACAAAATCGATGTGATTTGTCAAGTACCATTCTTTCAACTGCCTGAGATTTCTCCTGGTTTCATCTTCCGATGGCCGCCTGGTCATTGAATGGATCCTGGCGTGACTGACATTTATCACGTGTACGTTAATCATATGTGTCATGCCAAACTGTCAATGACCTTTCTCAAAATCCATTTTCACATACTCTTGCAATTTTCCAGCTTCGATCATTCGCTGGACCTCGATCTGTAAAGAGCGGCAATTCTCGGTCTTGTGACCATGGTTTTTATGGAACTTGCAGTATTTGATCCTATCACGTTTATCATGTGTCTCTGCTGGAAAAGGACGAGAAGTCTCAAATCCTTGCTGATTTTCTCATACAACTCTCCCAGCTGTATGTTCAACGGTGTCAGCTTCATATCATGATATTTCTGGAATCCGGTTTCCATTCGTTCACCTTGGTTTTTCTCTCGAACTTAACCTCGATCATTCTGCTGGCCGCTCGAACGGTTCTTTGAATTGTTTTTCCTCCCATCATTTGGATGATTGGATGATCTGCTAACATATCTTGCCTCTCGATATTTGGAATCATCCTCCACTCGAGCATATTCTTCCACTCGATCATATAGTCCTTCCAGAGTCTTTGGTGGTCTCTTGACCAAGGAACCGTACAAACCTCTCTGATGGTGCTGGTACCCTTGTTTGTAAGCTTCGATGATGATCTGATAGTTTGCACCATCTATATCTGCTAACTCTTGCTTGAAGCGTCGAGTAAACTGTCTGATGCTTTCCTCCTTCCGAGTTCCTAGAAGGAACAAATCGTGGCATCCCTTCCGATCACGTCTGTTGTATTTGTAATGGGAGCAGAACTCTCCAACCAGTTCCTGGTAGGTACCAATCGACTGTGCTGGGAGTTGATTGAACCACTTTATTTCTCCTCCATCCAGTGGCTGCGGAAACATTTTGCACATCAGTTCATTATTATAATCCCAAAGAGTCATGGCAGTTTCATAGTGTAAAACATGCTGATCCGGATCACCTATCTTCTCGTCGAACTCTGGCAGTTTCAGAATTTGAAAATTTATTGGCGGTCGGAATTCTATGTTATTCAGCTTGAAAGGGGCTCCAGCAGATCGATGCAACCGGTCTAACTTTTCGTCTCTAGATTTCTTTTTCGACATTACTTTCTCGATCATCTTGCAAAGGCGAGCTTCTGTTATTGCGTCCATATCGCAATCCGAGGAACTGTCTTCCTGCTCATAATCTCGGTCCTCCGGAATATGAGTTTTAGATCTCATTCTTTTCCTCTGAGGTCCAGTAGGTTCTTTTCCAGGTCTGCCTTTCTCCGAACGAGCATTATCATCATGCGAAAATTCTTCATCATCGTGCCAATATAGAACCTCGTCTTCGTCATTCCTGAGATATTTTGAATGAGTGGTAGTTCTGTCCATACTCTGCAGAGTTGCATCTTCCGGTTCCCTGCTCGACCGAGTCGTAGAAGCCTTCGTTTAGGAAAATCTCCAGTTGGCAACAGATTTCTCTCTGGTGGATCAAGAACGATCACCTCTCTGTTTGGGTTTGTATCTTGAGGGTCAATTCGACTTCCAAGGCGTTGCCATACATACCGACCCCTCTATAATTCAGATTACCAGTCCTAGGTCGAGACTGGTTTTCATTTTCTAGCCTCAAGAGAGCGTTCTCCTTCTCTAACTTGTTCAGCCGATTGAGTAACAGTTCTTCCTCCGTACTAGGAGTCACGGTGCGTCCATCTCGCACATCCTGTCCATCATCATTCCTCCTAGACGGGCTGCCGAACGCATGCCCTCTATTTCCTCGAACATTTGGGTTTTCCCCATCAACATCCATTCCTTCGTTATCGATCACTGGTTGATTTTCCTTCTCCGATTTAGGTTCAGAGTTTTGTCACGGAAACGACCTCGATCTCGTTCTCGACCCAGGGATCTGTTATAAGCATGATCTTGATCACGATCTAGGGTTCTGTCACGAGCACGATTTTGACCCTGCCTGTTTCTAGTGGGTACTGCTGGAGCTGATTGAACCTTGATTTGGTGCCTTTCAGCATCGACTCTCATGTGCTTTTGGGAATCGCTGTCAGAATCGGCGCTTCGTGCAGTCTGTCTGATTACTTCCATAACTCGATTTGGTAAAACACGATTATCTTTTCTCGAAAACCTTGGTTGGCGCCGCTGTTTGTATGGTGAAAATAGTTCTACCCAAAACACGAATTTGATGGTGATTTTGTCGAGGAGGGGGGGGTACCTGCAAAAAACCCTCCGATGCCTAAGTTATCAAGAGATTTTTCACATGAGTTTTTATAGAGAAGATTGCATACCATTTGGGTTGTAAAAAACGTCCATTTATATGTTACGAATTTCCGTTTTAGATGCATGCATGAATTAAAATAATTGTCCCTGCATGCCTCCCTGCCATAACTGACCCTGCATGCCTCCCTGTCATAACTGCCACTGCATGCCTCCCTGTCATAACTGCATTGACTGGTCATGCATGCCTCATAGAAGTTTCACTAAGTGAAAACTACAGAGAGACCCATTTTTTGCATCTTTCTCACTGTGAAACCCACACTCAAAAAAATTCACGGGCACACCCATTTCTTCGTACGAATTTATCAGCAAACCCATTTTTTGGAAAATTATTTTCTTCGTGAAAAGTATTCTTCTTTTCTTCTCACTCTCTTCTCTTTCCATGTTCTTCATCTGCTAGTGATTCTGTGAGATGAGTGTCCGAATTAAGTGAATAGATTTTGTTGAAGAAGTTGTATAAACTATGAAGGAGATGATCTACATCAGCAATTGGTTTTAAAAAAACGAATCCTTTTCTTAACTCTTCTTTTTAGTTTGAGCTTTCAGATCTGGTGGTTTTTAAACAAAAATTTTGGCAATTTTTTCATAAAAACAAAGTCACTAGTGGTGAATCGAAGCAGCTGCTGTTTTTACAATTGTTGGTGAACATTTTCAGCCGAAATCAGGGCAAGACGCAGTGAGAAGGTGAAGAGGAGTTGACGCTGATTAACAATGGTTGCAGACTTGAACGAAGACAATATTGGTGTCACAGAGTTTCCGTGGATAGTCTTGTGCCGAGTTTTGGATGGGCTGATTGGTTCAAGACAGTGACATGACGTGTTTGAGAATTTTTTTCAATGAGAATCACGGTTTTGAAGTAACTGGAAGTAGCAGGTTCTGAGGGAGAGAATGAAGACGTTAACGGCCAGAGCATTCTTCATCTCCGGTTGAGTCAAGATGGCACTTGACTACTTGAGTGCATCTCGAAATCAATTGCATGGGCTGATATTAGAAGGTAGTTTCAGTGATTGGTTGGAGATGATTGAGAGTCCTCGATAAAGATAATGTAAGCTTTGACATGAAATATTGCCGGAATTAAAAAGGTCAGGGTGCTAAGGTTGGTGGTTGTACAGAGAGCTGGGGCATGAGAAATGTTGCAGTTGAATTGGTTTCTTTTGTTACTGGATATGAATTTCAATTGGTGGACCAATTAATTGGTGAACTGTTGGAAATCGAAATGAATAAGATGACAGTAAGTCGAATGCAACAAAATTTCTCTCATTACAGATCCACCCAAGACCCTAAGTTCAAGTTTCCACAGAATTTCCCACGGAGCATTTTCCATATACCAATCCCACATATAGTCATATTTGTGAGACATATTTTGTTCTCTGTTTCTTATGCTGCTAGTAGTCTAGTTCGTTCTATGCTTTCTTCGTATGTACAACAACGTTCGCATAGGAATTGATATTATCACACTAGCAAAGCCTGATGCAAACTAGGAATTGATTTTTTGATTTTTTTTTCTTCTAGCAGACTATGATGGTGGCCTGGATTTGTCGAAGAAATAGAGGAGACTCTGTCGGATTTTTTTAGAGGGGGAGAATGAGTTTGAATGCTATATGTATTTGGTCATATTGGTGTTGGTGTTTAGAGATAATGGTTGAATAATCTTTTATGCAGCTATAAAAATGGTTTCATAATCTATTATGCATCTACAAAATTTGTTGCATAACTTGTTATGCAGTCCAGCAAATGGTTGCATAACTTGTTATGCAGTCTAGAAAACGTTTGCATAACACGTTATGCGGCTACTTTTTTCTTAGTATTGAAACCAACAAAAAATAAGACTGCATAACTTGTCATGCACCTACAATAATATCTGCATAACATGTTATGCAGTCGTGAAAATGGATGCATAACCTGTTATGCATCCGAAAATATGATTGCATAATGCATTATGCATCGAGAAAATTGTTGCAAAATCTTTTATGCATCGAGAAAATAGATGCATAACATGATATGCATCCGTAAATATGGATGCATACTACATTATGCATCAATTTTTTTTATGTACGCACTAAAATCGATCAAAACAATGGTTAGATAACTTGTTATAGATGCATAACTTTGTTATCCAAATGCATAATTTGTTATGCAGTCGAGAAAATGGTTGCACAATTCGTTATGCGTCTGCAGAATGTGTTATGCATCGTTTTTGGTGACTGCATAATGGTTATGTATCAAGTTTTCGAAAATTTTCCCTAAAATGAGGATCACCTCCGATTTTTTCGTGAAAAACAAAAATTTGATATTATTGTTTGTACTCGTTGCGTAGCTCTTTTAAAAAGATTTCCAACGATATAAAATTTGTAAAATTCTAAGGCGCGGATTTTTAGATATGTTATGTCCAAGTTGTGCTTCCAATTATACCCCTAAAAAATTAGGCTACATAACGAGTTATGCCTGAAAAGATAGTATGCATAACGAGTTATGTATTGATTCATTAATAATTTCATATAATTATGGGTGTCACCGTACCAAAAATTAATTGTGGGCTTGACAATGAGAATATTATTTTTTTTGGGTCTCCCCCTAATTTTCCCTTTCACTAAGGATATGGAACTAGTTAGGCAAGAATGGATGAAGAGATCAAGCCCACGAATTAGTGTTAAATGCCAAGCCCAAGAAGTTAAAAGCTTGCTTAAGCCCACATGGGGTCGTCGCTTGAGAAGATAACCGCCGGCTACCTATTGTTGATCCAATGCCGTAGAAGATGCTGACGTTATCCCTACGTTGCAGATGGAATATGCTGACGGCGTTAGGCATATTCTGCTGAAGTTAAAGTTTGTGGACGTCGTTATAACATTAACAGAATATTCCAAGAATATACCAACGCCGTTACAACGGTGATGGGTTCCTTTTGCTGACGTATCTCTGACATCACTGGTGTTGCTGTAATGATGACGTCAGCCTGATGTGTCACGCTGACGTCACTGTCCCTAGAGTCATGCTGACGTCACTATGGGCTTTAAATTTTCTTTCCGTCTTTGTGGGTTCTTTCACATGGGCTTGCACATATAGTGTTAGCAAGGCCATGTTAGCCATCCTTGGCTAACAAGAGGAGCCTATCAGGCCCATGGAACCATACTTAGCTGATAAGAGGAGCATTTTAGGTTATACTAAGCCCATTCTTAGTGTAAAATATTAGGGTACAAACAGTCCCGAACGAAAAAGTTGGTGGTGTATTTGGTACCTTTACGTTTTCGGCACGAGGTAAATTTGAGTTGTAACGACAAATCTTACTTTTGATACTTATGTTTCATGTCATTTCTATGCAACTAGATGAGACGTGGTGGCTTAGATGGTGGTGACATAATTCAGTTTGGCTATGTGAGTAGTATTGGATCCGGGCTAGTGTGCTGTTTTTTTTTTTTTTTTTTTTGTAAACACGGTGTTGACTTCACTGACGTGTCTGTGAAGGAGTCAGGTTTTTGCTAGCCTTCGCTTCACTGTGTTTGATATCCTCATAACGATTCCAGGAAGCCGGACGCCAGCAAAACATCAGTGCCTTTTGTAATTCCGGTGGGGGTAAGTGTATCAAAATGGGCTTTGGAGCCCATAAAACACAAACAATAGGCTTTGGTGTTAGCCCATAATTCAACACCTAATTATCTCCCCCATTCTCACAAGTTCATACCTACACAAAAATGTTTTAAAGGCCAACATTCAATGCAGATGCCAGGTTGCTAAAGGCCTAATTGAAAAGATAAAATTAACAGGGATGCGTTTTAAGATGGAATCTGGTTTCAGACTCTTATGTAGATATCCAGTTTTAACATATTGAGAAGGGATTCCAAAGTGACGCTTTGGCCGAGTGGTTAAGGCGTGTGCCTGCTAAGTACATGGGGTTTCCCCGCGAGAGTTCGAATCTCTCAGGCGTCGTTGATTTTTTTTTTTTGAGCCACGCCCTTCAACTCACGTCCTTTTTCCAGGGAATTCAAATTATTCAGTCAATCAACTGCGTTTCAAGCCATAATTGCACTAGAGTTATGAACCTCAATTTTGTTGGGCTTATGACAAAGCTGCAACCCAAATATAATGGAAAAGAAGATGTTACAAATTTTGATCCTAGTAGGCTAGTATACATGTGCCTTTAAAAATCATGCCACCCCAGTGAGCTTAGTATGACATTTTCTTGATTTCAGTCTGGTAATTTAATCTTCAAAAAATAATACTAGCTTGGAATCAATAGAAAAGATGATTACGGACAAGGAGATCGGCGATTTTGTGGTTTATATTCGTTACAAATGAATTCAGCTGCCGGTTAAGAAAAGACACCTAAACTCTTCCCCTTTTATTTTCTTCCACTCTTACAAGTCACACACACTTAAACAAAAATGTTTCATTGATGTCAGTTTCTGCCGATGTAGGTTAGAAAGTAACGATGATAATAAGGGTAGATTTGGTATGTCTTATGAAATGAATTACTTTTCAACATTTTGACTTGATGAATGTTAAGGCGTGATCCGACTCATCTGAGTGTGCTAAGCCAGCCAACAATAACAACATTTTGACTTGATATGTGCTTCCTGCGAATAATTTCCACCACCACCACGCATAAGTAAACCATAAGGTCTAGCTACCAAGGACACCACCACCATTATAAATAATCTTTCCCCATAACAATAATCTTTCTTTCTGCAAATATATACCCCAAGTACCACAACCACCATGTAACTGTAATATGTATGTATGAGCAACATATTATCGCTTCTCCTTTCCCCATATTTGTGGACTTCAAACCTTTTGTATCCCTTTTCCGATTAATGAATTCTTTGTTTATCGATCAAATAAAAAAACAATCAAGCAAGAGATTTCTGGTAACAGAGTCACAGAGATGTGGATGGATGGCCGCGACGCAAAAACTATGGAAATAAAGGCCCAATCAAGTTCTAAGCCCAAAAGATAAGTTTGTCGATATGTTGAAACCGACACAAAAGAAAGCTGAAAGATTTCACAGTTGTTAAAATTATACTCCCATGATTTTGCTTTCCTAGTATTAGATGATTTCCTTTTCTAGTTCTGTTTTGTTTTTTAGTTTCATGGTTTTCTTTTCTTAATTTCCCAGAAATTACTAAAGCCAACCATATAATGATAAGCTCGACTAGCATTGTGAGAACGAGAGACTTTTCTGAAACTAGATTTTCTTGATCATCCAAGCACTAGAGACTGTCTCAACGTACTCAAGTTAGCAATTCTAGTGAAATTATTAATCATCTAATATTTGGGTTTTTAATTTGTGTTGTTAGTATTATAAGGATCTATGGAGTCTCTTCCTTCTGACATGGTACTAGATATCGTTTCTAGGGTTCCAGCCGAATCTGTTTTAGAGTGCAAAGTAGTTTGCAAAAGATGGGAAACTCTCCTCCGCGGAGGTAACTTTACTAATATGCACCTCAATCGCCAGCTTAACCATCTCTACTGTGATGACGAGGACGGCAATGATAATCTTGCTGCTATGGTGGAGCCATGTCTCTTTTTTGCTTGTTGCATTGAGGATCCCGACGAGTACATAACTTTACTTTTCAATGGAAGGCAACTGAGTGATAGGATTAGCATTGGTGAGAAATACATTTACAGTCAAAATCTGAAAAGGATCTATCATGCTCCTATGCACAATGAACCTTTATTCGATCACTTAGTTGGCTCCTGCAACGGCTTGGTTTGTGCATTTCAGCAACACCATTTAGTTCTAGATCTCATCTACATTTGTAATCCCCTTACCAGAGAATATGTTTATCTTCCTCAACTTGTTGTAAACAAAGAAGACGTTAATCCTGATTGTTATATAGTGGAAGGAGAGGTTGACTTATATTATTATATGGCATGCGGATTTGGGTATGTTAGGTCAACCAATGAGTATAAGGTTGTTAGAATCCATTACCTGGAGCTTGAGGTAGGAAATGTCGAAGTATACACACTTGGCAGTGGTTGTGGGTGGAGAGCGATAGGTTAAGTTCCCTATCGACTGAATTTGATAAGGAATGGTAGGGGTACCTATGCGAATGGCGCTATTTATTGGATTTCGAGTAACAGAGTTGTGGCCTTTGACTTGGATGATGAGGAGTTTCGATTGCTATCATCTGTCCCTCCTTGTTTGCAAAACCTTAAGTCCAATGATAGATGTGGACTTGTAGTACTTGGAAGGCGTTTGTGTTTTTATATTGACACATTGCGAATGGAGATATGGTCCTTGGTGAAAAGTAGCGACTCGAAAGAGACCTGGCGCATGGAGTTCGGTAGTGTAGGTTTCCGCACAAAGAAGTTCCAGCCGATTTTACTTACAAAGAACGGAGAAATCATATTCTTATATGCTAAATCTGTGCTGTATTGTTATGACACGAAAACCACATCATTAAAGATGATTTCAAACGAAGCATCATCTGACTATTTTGAAGCTGTCGAGGCAATTGCTCACGTAAATACCTTTGCGTCATTGGAAGCTACGGGAGAAAATTCAAAGAGATACACTATTCGTTCTCCTAGGGATGATGTTATTGATAAGTCAGACCGAGTTGCTCTGGGTGAGGAAATCGATACTACACGTTTCAGACTCTGGTGAGCAGCACTATGATTATCCATCTCATCTGCTTATCTTAAATCTTTGATGCAAGGATTGTTTTATTTGGTGGAGTCTAGGAATTTAATTAAAACTCTGGTTGCGAGTCTAGGAATTTGATTACGGTAAAAGATTATGGATGTGTCTAATTTTTTTTTTTTTTTTGTCTATCTAATTGTTGGACATACACTTATCGTATTTATCTCAAAATATTCCCATCTCATCGAATATTTCTTGGCCTATATCTTTGAATTTGATTACTAACATATATATGTATGTCTAGTTTGATCACTGATTGAAAATATATATGCTTGTAGGAAAATATTAAAGTAAGGGATTTTGCTTAATTGGAATTTCTTTTTTGGAGTTTAACATTTTTTTTTATCACCCGATCCTTAGAACCTCCTAAAATTATTTCAGGTTAATGTACTTGTCCTTCTGGCACACAATATATGTCTTTCTAGCGTGTATTTACTTGTAGATAATCACTTTCACCTATAGTTTATTTAACAATTTTGATGAGATACAACCATTTTAAGCAGTCATTAAATTAATGGAAATCTATTAGCAGCACATATCGTTCAGATGTAGATATGACATGGATTTTTACTACTTTTACCTTAAATTTTTCGTTTTTGGTTTTAGTAATTTCGACATGGATTTTATTTGTAGATTACCACAACTTGTTTTGGACTAAAGACATGGTTGCTGTTTTATCATGTCATTAGGATTCCGTTCTCATTGCTAAACTAGGTGATTTCCTTTTCAAGTTCTAGTTTACATGATTTCTGTTTTTCAGTCTCGGTGTTGTTTTAGGAATCATTGAAGCCTATATATAATAACAAGGTCTAGCATCGTAGAAAAGCACATCCGCCAAAGTTTTTTTCTTCTGAAACTAGATAGATTTTCTTACGCTTTGGTTTTTTGATTTTTGTTATTATCTCAACGAGCATCTATGGAGTCTCTTCCCGCAGATATCATACAAGATATCCTTGCTCGGATTCCAGCTGAATCTGTTTCAGAGTGCAAATTAGTTTGTAAGAAATGGGTAACTCTCATCCGCGGAAGAAACTTCACTATATGCACCTCAATCACCAGCTTAAACTTCTTCATGATGACGACGATGGCAGTGATAATTTAGCATCTAAGGTGGAGCCATGTCTGTTTTTTGCTTGTCGCATTGATGATCCCGACGGGTACACGACTTTACTTTTCAATGGTCGACAGCTAAGTGATACGATTAGAAATGATGAGAAATACATTTTCAATCAAAATCTGGAGAGGATCTATCATCCTCCTATGCACAATCAATTTATATCTGAGCACATAGTTGGCTCCTGCAACGGTTTGGTTTGTGCATTCCAACTCCACAATTTTATCCTGGATCCCATCTACATTTGTAATCCCCTTACCAGAGAATATGTTTATCTTCCTCAACTAGTTGTAAAGAAAGAAGATGTCGAGCCTTATCGTATATTCGAAGGTGAGGTTTGCATGAATGGCCACACAGCATGTGGATTTGGGTATGTTCGGTCAACCAATGAATACAAGGTTGTTAGAATCCATTACCTCGACGATGATGAAGGAAATGTTGAAATATACACACTTGGCAGTGGTTGTGGGTGGAGAGCCATAGGTAGAGTTTCCGATGTACTTTCTGGGTCAAGCGGGGGTAGGGGTATGGTAGGCTCGGAAAGATACCTACTTCTATGTATAAACTGCAAGTGCACAGTGTCGACAAGCAACACAAGGCAAGCACAGGTCGAAC
Source organism: Papaver bracteatum (assembly GCA_023529315.1). Lineage (NCBI taxonomy): Eukaryota > Viridiplantae > Streptophyta > Magnoliopsida > Ranunculales > Papaveraceae > Papaver > Papaver bracteatum. The sequence continues at coordinate 31,816 of JAJJWX010002242.1, read as the reverse complement.
CACAGAGACTTGGAGAGTGTAGAAGTTGATTCTAAATCCTGATTCAGAGAGTAACCAAAAGGGGTTTGTTTTTGTCGATACGACGATATGATTTTCAAGTGACTTAAATAATAAAAGTAAAAGATGCAAATAGCAAGATATGTAAACAATGATAATATGGATACTAGGGTATTCAAATCCACCAATAACCTATGATATGCATTCAACTTGTAATATTATTCTTGTCCTTATAGTAGATTCAAGTCTACCGTATAACTAAGATGTTTCTCCAATGGATAATTTAATCACAACTAAAGTATTTCTCCAAAGCATTAATTGTCTAATTAAGCACAACTAATCTAAAGATCAATATTTGGTTAAGCATGAGTTGTAGCATAATCAACATAGAGATATTCTAACTACAATGGATACATGGCATACATTGTGAGAGCAAGATGTTGACAAACTTGGATTAAATTATATCTTTAAACAATTCTAAACTTTCAAGAACAAGATACAAGATATGAATACATACCAATGAGATTAGGGCTTCATCTAAACCCTAGTAAATGAAACTAGAACATGAAGAACATTACAACAAAATTGAAATTTGATAAACTAACATGAACAAGCTATTCTTGGATGAGTTTTCAACACAACAACCCTCTCTATTTATACACAAAAATTCTCTCACACTTGGGATTCGAAATTTACTGTAGCAACCACTCAACAATTAAACAAAACATGTTTTCTTAATTTATGGATAGAATGGAATACAATGGGGGTGAGGTGGAGGTTTTGGAAAGAATCCAATGGGGGTGAGGTGGATGTTTTGGAAAGAATCCAATGGGGGTGAGGTGGAAATGGATTTGGGTCTTGGGTTTTGGATCATGGGTTTTGGATCATGGGTTGTTTAATCCCATGAATTTGTAAACAGGTTGCCACTGATGCGCGAGCAGGTTGCAATGCTTCCAAATTTATTCTCTTTTGTCTTCTCAATTCTTCCAAGCTTTATTTAGTACTTAAAAACACAAAATTAATTAATACAAATATTTATTCTTGAAGATGGTAAGAATGCACAATTTGGGATAATATATGACTTTGAAGCGCGAAAGATGAGTTAAGTGCCAATGAAAAGGTGTATGAATATGCAATATTTGGCACTCATCAAATACCCCCAAACCTGAATTTTACTTGTCCTCAAGTGAAACAGAACTTAAGAAATCCTAACTATACCACTGTCACTGGTCTCTCGAATGCATTTAGCGTATGTACTAAGCCTTTAAACCCCTAGGTGTCCCTAGTGGACGAGTTGTAGTCTCGTGAGGGCCTACCAAAGATGTACCCACAAAACCTTCTCCAATTTCAGAGCATCCATAGAAATGTCTTCGTTTTCGGTCTTCAACTGTAGATGATGAACTTCGGAATTTCGTAGAACCATGAAAATTTGTAACCAATAATTTTTTTTTTTTTTAAGACCCGCTACACAGCTGATCATCATTTTTTTTTTTAGTGACCCGCTACACAGCTGGTCATCAGATAACACACTACAAAAGACCCGCTCCACAGCTGGTCATCAGATAACAAAAAAATGCAAAAGACTACAAAAGATCCTACAAAAGACCCGCTACACAGCTGGTCATAAAAAATAACAACAAAAGACTCAAAAAAATGCAAAAGACTACAAAGGATCCTACAAAAGACCCGCTCCACAGCTGGTCATAAAAAGATGCAAAAGACTACAAAAGAAAACCTACAAAAGACCCGCTCCACAGATGGTCATAAAAAGACTCACAACGCTAAATGCAAATACTCCCCCAAACCTAAATCTAACATTGTCCTCAATGTTTCAAAAGATAACAGAAACAACAACAAAACGTGAGAACAAAACAGATTCAAATGAAAGAGAATACCAGATGCAAAAAGGTTGGTGCTAACCATAATTGAATGAATGCTATGAAAGCAAACAATATGAGCGCAAGACAAAAAGTTCGGTTAGCACACAAATATATCAACAAGATTCAAAATTTACCTACTAGATTATACAATGATGACTCCCCAAACACCAACAATCTAAAAAGTTGAGGATCAACCCAAAAGACGGAATGCGGAAACATCAACAACCTTACATATTTATAACAGGACAACAATGAAAGTGAGACTGCATATGTGAATGAGTTACCCCCAAACCTAGATTTTTCAATAGATAAACTTTTGGGTACAAAATCTAACAATTTCAAGGGTGCATCATGCACAAGATCTAGTTCAAAGTGGATTTTGTCAGGGATGGATGGAGAGACATGAGTAAACTCCAACCGTGGATCATCAAAGGTATTATATTTAGATGCAAAATAGTCCAAGAGGAATTGAGAGGCACACAGTTCCAATCCTAGATTAGGTACTCTTAAAAAAAAAAAGGTTTAACAATAACTTTACAAATCAAATCTAGGTTGGGTGCAAGATTACCAGTTTGTGACATGGGCAGGGAGGTAGGCACATCATTATTAGTCACATCTATAACTCCTAAATCATTTGCCAATGTCGCAGCATGCTCACATTCATAGAACAATTCATCAAGACCTAGTTCATAATCATCATCATCCAAAGTTTTATTCTCATGCATGGACAGATCCAAAGAGACATCATGTTGTGACCTAGGTATAGAATCAGACACGCCAATTATATTTTCATGCTTAAGATCATTAGTGTCGACAGGAGATTCAACATTTTCTAAGTCAGACACAAGAAATGTGTCATGCTCTTGTTCACAGGAAAATTGCACAGGCTCAAGATCAGTATCAACATCCCATGTATATGGAACATTAGAAGAAACATCACTCATTAAGGTCGAGGCAGAGAAGCCTATTGTCTCTGAACCCAAAGGTTCGACAATATTTTCAGTAAAAACATGTTCTTCTAACATAACATCATCATCATTATCATCACAAAAATGCTTTTCCCTATTCAAAATCGTAGTATTTCTAGTCCCTTCATTTAAAACAGGTTCATATGCAATATCAGTTGCACAAGTAAGACTAGGCATACTATTTTCACATTTTATTTCATTAGGACAAACAAACATTTCATCCTGAAATTCCTCATTTCCTACATTTTGTAAATGAATCAAATTCATTTTTAATAATGCATTAAGTTGTTCAATGGAATGAGAGTCTTCAACAGTAGGAAATTCATAATTAATGCTATATGGTTTATCATGCAATACACTCCTAGCATTATTTTGTTCGATGAGTCTGAGATTTTCCTCCACAGATTGAGAAGTACAAAATTGTTCAACTTCCCACTGTGGTGGATGATACATGTGTGCAGGGTCATTAGGGTCTATAAAATATTGATCGCAACCTTCGAAAGGTTGATTATGGTCCCAATGACTATCAGCTTTGTAATCTGTTGGCATTTCATATTTTGGATTTTCATGATATTCTCTAGATTGCCTAAAATCATGCAAAATATAGCAATTCTCAGCAGGATGGCCTAAGCCTCCACATAAGGTACAAGCATAGATTTCAAATTGCCTAGAAGAATTATATGCGACAGATTCATGCATTTGCATTTCTAAAAGCTGCAGCTTCTAGCTTCTAACCGGTCCAAAAGTGATGATTGTGAGAGTTGGGCACTGTAAAGATGTTCATTTTCACCCCGTGGTGGATGATACATGTGTGAGTAGTTACTAGGGTTCATGTATTGATGCTCAGGATCGTGAAAATGTCCATAATAATCCCTATAACTAGTGACATCATGGTCTATTGAGTTTCATAATGTGAAGCATGCCCGTAAGCAAGCTCTCGATGGATTTGTTTCCATCCCCACCTGCAGCACTGAATCCCGACATGATCTCTAACTAGCACTAGGCTTTTGCAGAGATTGGGATGTACACACCGAAAAAGACCAATATATTTTTTTTTTTTTATTATTTTTTTTTTTTTTTTTTTTCAAGCCCGTTCTCTAATTACCTCGGGCATACATTAGAAAAACAAAATAAAAGAAGAAAAATCATAAACGGAAGGGAAGTTCTATGCAATCGCAAACAAGGCTGACTCTACCACAGAAAACCTACTGATTTCTAGCAAACAAAAAGCATGATGGATCCACTTAGATTGTTTTCTAGACCAGCTTCTAATCCTTCGAAAGGGAATTCGTTACAATCTGAGCAAACCCTTATGGAATCAATCTGAGTTTAAGTAAATTGAATAGATGCGAGGGAAGCTTCTAGAGCTTTGATACCCAAGACCTCACCGTATTACAAGGCGGCGCAGTCACGCATTCAATTTACAGAAACCGTCATGAACTTCGAAGTATGCTTAGAGAGTAACCAATATTTTTCGAACGACTCTCCTACTAAGCTTGTTACCTTATAGGTCTTGTTCTATTTCAAATTTTAAAGCTTAGGTTCGTGTATGTATCGTTTTCCTAAGGCGGGCAAGAAGAGAAATAAGGCGGGCAAGAAAATAAAGAGAACGCAAACGTGATGAAATCCTCCCGAACCCTAATCTTGTATGGCACAGTCCTTGCCCTCCAAAGTCCAAAATAAAGTGCAAAAGAAAAAGAAAATTACAAGGAAAATAATCAGCATCATTTACAACACTATATTAGCGTTGTAGTAACCCTACTACAACGTATTCCAATTTTCCAATCAACATTTATGCAAACCAAAGTTGTGAATTTTTTATAAAGCCTAACATAACCCTTGCTTGTTGTTGCAATCTTTGACAACAAAAGTGTTAACTTGTACAACAGATAGTTATGTTGTAATAAATTATTTCACAATAACAAGGGATTATTAGTATTGTGAATACAATTTCACTACACTTCGTAGAGTTGTGCAACTGAGTGTTTACAATGACTATACTGAGTAGTAAATTTTGTTAACACACCACTTATTAGTATTGTGATTATTACTCCCGTTCATGATACAACTATACTATGTGTAGTAAAAAATTTGAACACCATTATTATTAGGGATCATGGACAACACAAGTAAGGTATCTTAGAAACATATAAAACAACTGTTATTATTATTGTTAATAAAATTTGCACGACACTTGTATGAGTTGTCGGACAACACATAGCCACAATATCTTGGACTCTAACACAACACTCTATGTAAGGCAACATATACATTTCACTTTTGACCTTGTTTGTGTTGTGAAATGTGAGGAAACAACTAGATTAAACTGAAACATAAATAGGCTCGGGATTCATTGAAATTAAACTAAACCCGGAGGTGATATACACAAAAACATTCAAAAAGTGGCATTGTAATCAAAAGTTAAGTCTCCAAAAGATGAAAGATGATTTAGAGTCCTTCTTCTATCCTTGGGCCATGTGATAAAATTTGAAACATCCTCGACCAACATATTTGACTTCTTGATATTTAATAATTCACCCTTCTCGTAGGGTTTAAAAATAAAAACCACTAAAAATTGGAATCTCTTTGGCACTTGGACCTCATTTGTCCAAGTCTTTCAAAGTCCAAAGTTGATAAAGTGCAATATTAAGAAAGATTGAAAATTCACAAGAAATCATCAAGTGAGAGGAATCCTAATTTCCTGACACTCTCTAATCATCAATTTATAGTGGGAATGGGCATCAACCTTTTTACGTGTCCCTCCAAAACCAATTCCTTTAAGTTTCCATGTAGTTTTGTCCTACCCAAAGGCCTTTGAAAGAATATCATCTGTCACGGATGATCCACAATCAGCACCATGCTCTGCTTGAGCTTTTTCAAGTTTCTCCTGTATAAATTTGTAAAACATCATATATTTTCACATTTTTGAAGCACACACATTAACCACACAAAGGAAAAGGAGAAGATTTATTACAAAAGCTTGTACAACACCGGTTTTGGAATCTTTCCTTTGCGTTGTCTATGACCACGTTTCCATAAACATCAATCTCCTTGGTTGTGTTTAGTTCTTTTTTGCCGCCAAATAAATGTATCAATACATAAAAATCATCAACAATAGCATAACAACATGGTATTAAAGTCATGATACATGCTAAGAAAAAGCTTGGAAGATTTCTAAGATCTAACTATGTAGAGAACTTCTCATCTTCCATGAAAATCAACATAAAACAAAACAAAACAAAACATAAAGAGAAGTATAGAAAATGATCAGCTATAGCCGTACAGTTAAGCCATCATTTGGGCAATCAAAACAATCACCTCATTCTCTATAATGCTTATAACCAATGAAGGAAAACAATAACAAAGAAACAAAGAAGATTCATTCAAGGCATTATATCTCCAAGGTGCTAAATCAAATGAATATTTAAGTATTGATACTTCACATGGCGGCAACCAATGACAATATTACAAATATCTTCATGTAAGAGCACAAGCCAACCAAATTCTGTGACTCATGGAATTTCACATATTACGCAAATTATGTATGCTAGTCTATACCGCAAATGATCTCCCATCATAAACAACCTTACAATCCACAACCCGTTAAAAGGCCAGAGATCAACCTATAAGAAATAAGATAAGCATCTAAATGTTTGTAATTGCATAAATAATGTCACAATAACCAAACAACTACAATTATATTTTTAAGTCAATAGGTTTCACGGGTGAACATACCAAGGCCTCCAATCGCGCGAATCTTTGTCGACTTATGGTATGCGGGGGTGGTGTTTTGAACGTTTTTCTTGCATTATTATTCTATTGACTCGAAAAGAAAAATAGAGACATCATTTGATAGACTTTAAAGTTTTGAATACAAATATACAATCATTCGTTATAATTAAAAAACTTACTCAAATCAGGAGAGGTTACATGTTTAACAAATTCTTCCCACTCCCTAACTGGCATTGTCTTCGGCATTAAAACACGTGCTTTTCTCTTTCTTCCCCTTGGAGCCGATCAAAAGCATCGAGAACCAAACCAAATTACCTTGCTTCTCTAAGATAAGCTCCCATTTTGCCGAAATAGTAATCTTTGTAACACTACAATGAATCGGTTCTACAAACAAAAGTAAATAAATTGTATTAGAATACGCTATGAATTAAATAATTATGGACTTAACGAAAAGAGATAAATAGCTATGAATTACAGTATTACATTACTATCTTCCATATGTTTTCTTTGGCTTGAATAGGGACAAGCCTCCAATAAAGTTAACTAAGTTTCCGAACAAGCACCCCTAGCACACTGCCGTTGAACAGATGGATCGCCAATTGGTTGTTCATTAGTGTTGGAAGGAAACTGGTCTCTTCGGCTCAAGAGAATCTAACTTCAATGCGTGCATACGTGGAACATACTTTCTTTGCTTTGCTTCTTTTCCTTCTTCAATTATCGATCTGTTACCATTCTCAAATCCTTATCCATATCATTTGGATTTTCCTCTCTTCTTCTACCTGTTCCTCTTCCTCTCTCTGCTCTTCCTCTCTCTTCCTCTCCTCTCTTCATCTTCCTCTTCCTCTTTAACTCTATGACAGTCATTGGATCCCTCGCCAGAACATTGCATGGGCCTGTGCCGCCTGTGTCCGGTTTTTCGATTTTCTTTTGAGTGACCAGAATTTCCATGAGACTCGTGGTTGCTGACTTTGTAGGTGGAGCACTTTCTTCGATTGGTTTAACACCTTCCTCTTCTGTGTTGCTTGTATCTTTGTAGCTGATGAGAGAGTATCAATTCAAAGTTGTCGACGCTTTAGAGTTGTCGCAACATCATGTTCGGGTAACTTCTTGTACCTTGAGAAGTTCGCCTACTTACGGTGAAGGCAATGGTTCGGGATGAGTTGTTGACGACAATTTAGCACTTTGAGTCTGTCGGCGACGCTTTGGAGTCGCTGTTTCCAATTCAGTTGGAGAAATTGCAGCAGATTGGTTCTCAGAATATGCTTTGTCCTTGTGATCTCCTTACTTGCCTTATATTAGAAGATGGTTCGGCATTATTAGATTGGGACTTGTTACTCTTCAGTATCAATCTTCTCTTTGTTTTTCATCTGCAACAACCGTAACTTAGTTAAAATGAGAAGCTATATGGAAATTTGTTTACACTGCAATTATGATGACAAGTGTTAACCTTTATACAAAATGACCGCTTTTTACGCACCTATTGACAAACTAACAAATCAAATCCTTAACAATAAATCAAAATCATTTCATACACACAATTTGAGTTGACACAATCTAGCAAGGAAAGAACATGAGTTGATAATTAATTACACTCAAGTTGATATTATTATCATTTCAAATACTTATCATCAACCAAAGAAATAAAATTGAGTTGATTTTTGTACACTTATCATCAATCAAATAATGTTAACAAATTAGTTGATTTGCATAAATCTATTGACAGAGAAAAATCATCAAAAAGACAAAAATTAAAGATTGAAATAAGCTAGAACTCAAACTTAATTTCTATATATCATGTTAAAGATGCTATAAACAACATATGAACCTAAAAAAAGCTATGAACATATTAAACATAGCAAACCTCAAGTATACGTAACAAAAGAACTCAAATCAAGTGTAACACACAGACAAAGAAAAAAATGTCTCAAGTATACAGTAACATAAAACCTCATTCATCATAAACAACTAATACTATTAACGAAAGTACTAGAACATGAGCTATAGGGACAATCATCATATCATTAATACAAATACTAGAACATGAGTGACAGAGACAAATCTTCAAAAAGACCAAAACTAGGATGAAAATCATCATCAAAATCAAAGACCAAAATTAAAGACCTAAAATTAAACAACCCAATTTAAATCTATCGTTGAAACAACAAAACTTAAGAAATGTTAAGACCTAAAATTTCTAACATGAAAAGAAAAAAACCCAAAATATTATATCCCTAAAACAAAAAACTGAAAAGAAATTACTCTAAGATTTGATAGTATGAGAGATTCTTACCCCTTGGTGAGATCGATTGAGTTCGAGATTAATCCCTTTGGGTTTTCGTATGAATAGATTGAGAGATTGCTTCTGATTTAGGGTTTTATGATTATGGGTTATCTTTTGAGGGATTTAGAGATCGAGATATTGCTTCCGAGTTAGGGTTTTCTGATTATGGGTTATAATTTGAGAGATTTAGAGATCGAGAGATTTCTTCGAGTTGCGGGGTGAGAGATTTTTTTTTTTCTTTTTTTGGTGAAGAGGGTTTTCGGTTTTGGTGAGAGAGGGGTTTGTTTTAGTGATTTTGGCGAAAATTTGATGTCTTTCGTAAATTTGGGCGCGTCCTAGAAATTGGAAAAATTGGGGGAATAAACTCGTAGAAGACACGTTTAAGTGGAATACAAATTAATAATGTCGACACAAATCAAAAGGCTTCCCACCGTTAGATTTTGATTTTTTTGCACCCTCACTTTGGTACGTTAGATATTGGTCTAAGCAAAAGCATACTGCATTGACAAAGAAACACACTTTAAGAGTTCTAATAAACCTTAAACGAACACGAATTCGTCAAGTCTCTCGTTGGAAATCTATCGTGTTGGGCATTCCGACATCAATTATCACTGGAGTTAGTCTTGAGTCTCTCGTTGGGATGAACTGGAGACGAAATCTATCCATTCCGATTCAATTATCACTGGAGTTAGACCTCAGTCTCTCGTTGGGATGAACTGGAGATGAAATCTATCGTATTTGGGCATTCCGACTTCAATTATCACTGGAGTTAGACCTGAGTCTCTCGTTGGGATGAACTGGAGACGAAATCTATCGTATTGGGCATTCCGACATCAATTATCACCGGGAGTTAGTCTTGAGTCTCTCGTTGGGATGAACTGAGAAAACATCATCTTCGACAGAGCAGCATTCACCGAAATCACCACCATCACTCAAATCATTGGAATCTTCATCGCATCCAACTGAAGCAGCTCCGTTTATTACAATCGTCTTCAACTACATCATCGATCTCGGATTTCTTCACCAACTTCATCATCACCACGAGTTGAAGATCACCTCCACGAATTTCCCAAAAGTCTTTTATGCAGTTCGATCTATAACCCTTATCTTATAATTATAAATTCTAATCTTTTTGATAAGATTTGCAGATTCAATTGATAAGATTGATAATATTATATTCTGTTTTTTGAACTACAATTGCATTAAATTCTAATCATTTTGAACTACAAATTGCGGAATTTATTTGATTTTCCTGAAATGGGTAGTTTTTTTTTTTTTTTTTTTCGATCAATTTATTTGATTTTTTTTATATCCCTGAAATGGGTAATTTATTTGATTTTCCCCGAAATGGGTAGTTTGCATTAAATGATACTGACCTAAATTGATATCTAAAATTGAAATTTCTTGTCATCATCAAATTGATAGGTCGTTGGATCTTTGTCTAAATCTAGTTAATCTAATTAGGTTCTGCAGATTGGACTTAATGAAAAACTCAAATACCCTATTGTTTTCCCCGCATTTTTTTTAATGTCTCGAATTGTATTAAAAATGAGTTATTCTATTTATCTCCTGCATTTTCTTAATGTCTTGAATTGTATAAAAAATGAGTTCTGATGTGTTTATGCGGCATTTTCACATATCTATGAAGAAGATGGCCGGGAATATATCTATGTACATAACTGAAGCATTATTTTGAATATCTTCTCCAGGTTTTTAATCACTGGGACTATATCTATGTACAAGTGCCAGCTGCCATTAATCTTTAAAGATTGGGTACAGATTTGCACAGCTACTCCGGCACCTGTTGATCTCAAAAGAGGTAGTTAGGGTTTCGAAGTTTTAAAGCAAAAATTAAAAAAAAAAAAAAAAATGTAAAATTGACTATGAATAGTTGCGCTGCTACAGTGATTATGCTACATTTTTCTTAATTTATGGATAGAATGGAATACAATGGGGGTGAGGTGGAGGTTTTGGAAAGAATCCAATGGGGGTGAGGTGGAAATGGATTTGGGTCTTGGGTTTTGGATCATGGGTTGTTTAATCCCATGAATTTGTAAATAGGTTGCCACTGATGCGCGAGCGGGTTGCAATGCTTCCAAATTTATTCTCTTTTGTCTTCTCAATTCTTCCAAGCTTTATTTAGTACTTAAAAACACAAAATTAATTAATACAAATATTTATTCTTGAAGATGGTAAGAATGCAGAATTTGGGATAATATATGACTTTGAAGCGCGAAAGATGAGTTAAGTGCCAATGAAAAGGTGTATGAATATGCAATATTTGGCACTCATCAGGGTACCTACGCTAACGATGCTATTTATTGGATTATGAGCAGCAAAGTGGTGGCCTTTGACTTGGTTCATGAGGAGTTTCGTTCGTTATGTGTCCCTTCTTTTTTTTTTGATCGATCAAAAGGATAGATTAAAAGGAACACAAGCCGTGTGCGAGCGTATACAACTGAAGAGCGAACTGCCCACAAAAAAAGCAACAAAACAGAAATACAATTAAAGCAAAGTTGCAAACAACAAAAAAGACCACTGCCTATTGGCGGAACGAAAAAAGCCACTGCCTATTGACAATGAGAAAACTCATCATCATCTTATATAATTAAATCATCGTGATTATTTGCGAGATCTCTAAACATTTCTTCACGATGAGACTTTAGAGATGGAAAATCTAAGCCCCATAAAGAACCATGCCCCATTAGTTTATCTCCTGAGATTTTGTTAGGAACTTTAGTATTAGGAAGTTTTTTCTTTTTTGAACTTGCACGAGTACCATTCGGGAGCATACCTGAACTTTTGGATTTGATATTCAATTTCATACCAATTCCAGTAATTGACTTGCACGAAGACGGCTTTGCGATGCTAGCTTTTGAAACTTCCAAAACAGATTTAGAAGTGCCTAACTCTTCTTCTTTTTCTTCTTCTTCGAATCCATGAAACCTGTTATGGATTTCAAAACCTGGGGGAATGGCAGGATCGATAGCTGAGGTAATTGCACTTTCCTCTTTCTTTTTTCCGGTGCCTTTCTTTCTTTTATAAGAAACCCACTCACCAAGAACCTTTTCTTGTTCTATTACCTCCTCTTCTTCTTCTTCTTCTTCTTCTCCACTCTTATCAGAAACAGCATCCAAACTCTTTTCTCCTTGCAGCATCAGACTGTCATTCAAAGGTGTAGAAACAAGTCCTTCAATGCTTCCATTTAGTTCCTCTGACTCGGTCACATTAATGGTCGGTTTTGTGCCATTAGGAACTATCGTTTCCGATGTTTCAGATCCAACTTCGGGTACCATATTGAACTGCTCAAGTAACGAAAGCGGCCCCTGTTCATTATCATTCTCCAATGTTACTTCCTTAGTTGATAAGATCTTCCCAACTCCTCCTAGCTGTTGTGTTTTCTTTGTTTTCCAATGAGCTCTACTCTTTGTCCCTTTGGTAGCACATTTGTTGTTGGAGTGCCAAAGGAAAAGCAAAGACTACACTTTGGTGGTCTCCATTGATATTCCACCGGAAGATTCATGACGAAAGCACCATCAATCCATAGAGGAATGTGGCTTGGATAAGTGCAATCGAAATTGATTTCAACCAAGACTCTAGCATAGGTAAGTCTAGTTTTTTTGAGATTACATTCATCCATCAGCAGGGGCTTACCAACAAAACTAGCAATTGGACTTAATCCCACTTTGTTCCACAGATGAATAGGAACATTGTAAATCAATATCCAAACAGGAATGGTCTTTATCTCTGTAATTGAGTTTTCAAGCAAAGGTGTCCACGGTCTAACCACAAACAGTTTTCCTAAGATGTAGAAAGATCCAAAATCTAGTGCTACTGCTCTATCTTCCATATTCAAGAATTCAAAGAAGAAAGCATTGCTTCCATGGATAGTAATTTTTACCTCTGCTTTCATCTTCCAAGTATTGGCAATTGCAAATTGAACTTCCGAGAAGGAGAGTCTTTTTCCAATGAAGTATCCAACAACCAAGTTCTCACAGTCTCTAGTTACTTCTTTTAGAATTTCAGAAGAGATTGAGACCACCTCCTTGCCTTCAATCAAAGTAGAGGGTTGATAATCTAATGAACAATCTTCACTGATCTTATTTGGCAGAAGAACAAAAGACCAATTCATCTCTTTGTTACCTCCATTAAAACCCAATTTTCCAGAACTAGGGTTTGAGTTCATACCTCCATTTTTACCATAAGAATCATTTAAAGGTGGGAAATCAGATAAACCCAACCTTGTTTCCACCTCTGTTGATGATCTTTGATCCCTATTTCTCTGTGAAGAACTTGAATCAGGCTGAGATGCAGCCCCCATGTCGGAGAGAAATGCAAGATGGAGACCTAAGAAAATCGCCAAAAAAATCTCTGCCATGTCATCACAGTTTCTCTTTCCTCACGTACTCTAGATCCTCATTACAATCCGTTATGTGTCCCTTCTTGTATGCACAAACTTCAGTATCGAGATAGATTTGGACTTGTAGTACTAGGAAGGCATTTGTGTCTTTATATAGATGATATAAAAGTACGTGTGAAAATATGGTCGTTGATGGAAAGTAGGGACTCGGAGACCTGGCGTATGGAGTGTGGTATAAATTACAAATCCATACGAGGTTCTGGTGTAAGGAAGTTGCATCCTATTTTTCTTGGGAAAGACGGAGAAATTGTACTCTTATTTGCTGCATCTGTGCTATATTCTTATGACCCGAAAACAACATTTTTGAAGATGATATCCAACAAAGCATCAGAAGATTATTTCCAACACGTCAAGCAAGTCACATAAATACCTTTGCATCATTGGAAGCTACGGGAGAAAATTCAAAAAAATACACGGTTCGTCCACACCGGGTGCGTACCCCATGGGATGATGCTATCGAGGAGTTAGACCGAGTTGCTCTTGATGAGGAAGTTGATACGACGCGTTTCAGACTCAAGTAATCAACACACACTATGTTAATCTTTTTCCACGTCTTATCTTAACCTTATGACGACAATCCGAGCTGACATAATCTTCGGTCGGTCGGTTTGTTTGTATCGCATTAGTTTTCTATTGGACTTCGTACAACAAAATTGTGGCATTTGACTTGGATAAGGAAGACTTTCGATTGCTATATATCCGTCCCTTCCCGTATGGAAATCCGTTGGCATGAAGATATAATACAGTAAAACTTTATATATTAATAGCTTTGGGGCTTCACAAAATTATTAATATATGGAGGTATACCAAAAAAAATTGCTCGACAAGAAGCTTTAAACATGCACGATAACTTGGAAATATTTTGGCCTTAAAAATAAGGTGCACATAGTAACGAGATCTTACACATATGCAAATCAGAAAATGCGATAACAATCCAAAAAATTACACCATTTTCTCAAACAACTATTGATGCATATTTATATTTATCTTAAATTTTGATGTAACAAGACCTATAATTTTACGATTTTGTCTATCATATTAATATGGAGGTAAATTCCTTATAGTTGGACTAGAAAAATCTATTAATATTAAAATATGGAGTTTATTACTATTTATAACTGACCCAAGTTGGGACCATGATTTTTTATTAATACATAGTTTATTAATATATGGAGTATCAATATACGGAGTTTTTACTGTATGTGGACTTGTAGCATTGGGAAGGCATTTGTATCTTTATATCGATGATCAGTTACGTGTGGAAATCTGGTCCCTGAACTCGATATATGTTGTGGTACATGGCATTTACTCTCCCATATGGCACACTTAGTCACTTCCATAACATTTCGCATGATCGACATGTTGGATATTTTCAAAGAACCCTTTGAATGCAGTCATTTACCCTTTTCTTGTTGGATTTTTTCCGTTGAAGGGTTTCTATTGACAGTTAGAAAACCTGAACAGAAATATTGTTTCTCCAATGGACGCATTGACGGAAGAGATGCTCCTGTTCACTCTGAAAGGATTCCTGTAAATATGAAAAGTCATCTTCAAAGGGTGTGATTCCTCTTTAAATATCAGACTTGTTTTCATTCAAAACACATCTATCAACTTTCTCTGTTTTCCTTCTAAACAAGCATCATCAGTTTCAAAACCAGTGTGTTCCTGGTTGGATCAAGGTTGTACAAGCTTTGAATCCAACATCTGTTGTGGGGCTTCAAGTATCCTGACGTCGATATTCTTTGACCTGTTTGTACACTTCTTCCTATTTGGGAAAGGGTCTAATAATTGTCGAAAATAATCTTTTCATAATAGCCTTGAACCCTAATAGAACAATTCTTTTTCACCCTGATTTAGTGTCTATTTTCCAACAGCATACGCAGCATGCATATTTCACTCAGGCACGGAGCCATTAAGGGTCTAGTGGGGACTATTGTCCCCACTGAGTTTTGTGATTTTAGCTATATAGACTTGATAGTTAGCTATAGTATTAGTACACAGGAGAACTAATTCACGAGGGAAGTTCAAAAAAATAGTTAACAAAATATGATTCCACATTGTACCCTTAACTGCCGGTAGCTTTGTGTGGTGGTCTGCATTTCTTCTTCCGCATTTATGTTGTGAGTGTATAGAAGTAATGGGGCATTACTGATGAAGCTCCGTGTATTACCGATAAATTCAAGTATCGGACCTAATTCAAAGACAAACCAAAAAATACATATTCTTATATTTACAGTTTTAAATGCAAAACATATTAGAAATTTAACAAGTACAACGTATTCATGACCCAAAATATGATATAGGAAAGGCAATGTAGTACGCCTCGTGACTCGGCCCCGGATCGGCTGAGGACCGATCCCCGAGTATTTCAAAAACCCGGCGAGGAGTACCGAGTAACTCGGCCACAGCCTGCACATAATTTAATTATTATCAGCCACGTATCACAAGAGATCTCTCCACATCTAACCGTCCAAATATCTCAATGTATTTGCACCGACAATTCCGTGAAGCACATTAACATTATACATAAAAAAGGGGTGGATATCTGTTGACGTTTTATTCTCCCAACAAAACCCACCTTTAATACCTTATCTTATTTCCCTTCAAAAATTTTTTTTTTTTTTTTATCTGATTTTACTTCTAATTATCTTCAGGAATTGTAAACATTGAAACAGATTCACGAGTTATTACATAGAATGCAAGCGAGCAACAAGCTGCGCCGCAAGCCCTTTTTGAATGGCAAACCCTATCCTCTTAAACACAAACTCTCTAGAATCGGGAGTCATGACATTACTGTGCATGACTCTTTGAACTCTCGCTAGGAGTCCAACCTCCTCCGGAGCTAAATAACCAAAAGTGTCAAAGGCAAAGGGAATAAAAGCATGTCCATTATCAATACAAGCCTTTTCATGCTTCGTTATCTTACCCAAGGCAGCTTTCAAAGCTGCTTGTCCAACTGTGAAACCCACCCCGTCCTTTATCCTTTCTTTCTCGGTTATTTCAACAAAACCCACCCCGTCCTTCTTCTTCTTCTTCTATGGTAGCGTCAAGCTAGTGTTAGGGTTTCACTTTTGATCTACAGACTCTTAGTTATCTATCATGACATTTTATAACAAAAAGCTTGAGAAATTTTGGATCTAAGGTTCAAAAGATAAACCAAAACTGAAAACTTGAGTGAGAATTTTTATGGAAATCTATGCTCTCCACGATCCATCCATTTCCTTCCCTAGTTCTCTGTTTTTTTCCATTTTATCTCGACTTTACCGAGTTAATCGGGTTTCGTTTGACTCGGAACTCGGTCCGAGTCATGTAAAACTCGGCGAGTAAATGTTAAATACCCTGCTCGGACGAGTTTTCAGGGATCGTGTCGTCCAGAGGCCGATACCCGAGTTACTCGCGAGTAACTCGGTTGCCTCGGCCGAGGCGTACTACATTGAGGAAAGGTGAATTTTTTTTGTTATGAATGTCAAACAGTCAATGTATAAATTTGTCCCCCTAACCAAAAGTTCTAGCTCCATCTGTGCACTAAATGTCATAATAACCCCCGCACCCCAAATAACTCGTAGTAGAGAAGTTAAAAGTTCAAAAATTCCTCACCTGCGGCTGTAGTTGCAGACTCGAACTAGTCAACTCTACAAATTTATTGATGCTGAGTTGACTCGGTTTGGAACCACCAAAAAGTAAAAAGCATACAAATTAACCTAAAGTAGATGTCCTCAGTTAAGATCCACTATTTTCTTTATGCGAGTGATTTTCCCTTAATGAACAGCAACCGTAATTTCCATTAGGATTTGTTTCCATGTGAATAAAACTCCTTAGGAGAAGATATATAAATAAATATTCTAATAGAGATAAGGTTTCTAAGATGAAGAATGTTTGCTCGATCTTTGCTGCAACTCACATCGACTACGAAAACAAGTCCTATTAGTGGAGTTTTTTCTTTAGGGGCGTCCTATTTGTGAGAGTGTTTTGACCAACCGTAGGAAATAGTAGGATTAGTCAAAGGAGAAGTTTTTTTTGGTTGGTTTTGTGCTTCCGACAGAGTATGGCTGAGGTTTCTAAGCCGTCAAGAATGTTTTGAGAATTGACTCCAATTTTTTCTGCTCTTTCGCATGTATTTTCACCAAAGTTTTAATTTATTTAATTTATTTATTTTTAAAAAATATTTTATATTTCTTTTTTCAGCCTTATCTGCTGAAACAGATCTAGTTTTATTCACTTCCATTTTTTCTCCACCGAGGAATTGATAGCTAGGTTTTCTCTCGCCGCTTCTCTGTTACCATCTTGTCTCTTCTATGTTACTATGTCCTCCATCTCTTTTTTGTTATCATCTCGTCCATCTCTTCTCTGTTGTTCCATTAATGGCTTTTTAAGTTGCTAAATATTACTTTTAAATGCTTGTTGCTTTCTTTTGTAGCAACTAAAGGATGAAGCTTTAAGAGCAATTCCTATGGGAATGAACAAACCCATTCGTTTGTTGAGCCAGGTGGATAGCCAAACTAGGTTTTCCACTATGGTAAAGCACTGAACGTTAGATCAATATGCGTGCGATCTAGGAAAAAACGCTAGAGTCCGTAAATCGAACGCTGACGTTGGAAGGAAAAACGCTTGCGTCAGAAGAACCAACGCGGTGTCACAAGATATATCGCCGGAGTTTTTTCTTCTAACGCCAACGGGTAGTTTTTTAAAATTCGAAATTCACTTTTTACCTCTATAAATTACCACCATCTTCAAAAAATTCACTCACACCAAAATTCACTTGAATTTTCTCCTCTAAAATGGCTGAAAAGGCGATCACACTTTTTTGTGGTGCAAAACTTGAAGCTGCTATTTCTAAGATACGTGGGAGTTTTAAAAAGATTGAAAATTGTAAAAGGAAAGTGCAAGTTTTAGAAGTTTCTCCAAGAAAATGTTCCGCTAAAAGGAAAAGAAGAGCTCCAGTTTTGAAAGTGAACAACAAAAAATTCAAAAACAAAGGTGAAACTGTCAAAGAGCGCGTTGAATGGAAAATAAGTCAAATGAATATAAATAGGAGGCCAAAACTTGTACTTGATTTTTATATCTTGTAAAATAATTGGCAGTAATATCAATGAATGTAAATGCTTATATTTTGGCCGACCGACCGGAGGACCCGAAGGGTCCGAAGGGAGGGAGTCCCTTTTATGGCCACTTTTTTGTAAAATGAAGATTAACACAAATGTTCAATTTGATAAAAAAGATTGGAAATTCCATATCCATGGTTACTTTTTCACTAAACAAAATTGTCCTTCCTTTTAGTCCAATTACTATAACTCCTTGTGTATCCTATTTTTTAGGGGTATAATTTTATTTTTATTTTTTTATAAGCAAAGGCCTGAGAACAGTCTAGCGATCCGCCTCAACTGCTGGAGCTATCCAAGCAGGGGGCATGGGCCAAGACATAGAAGTTTTCCTCAGCTTTGCCCAGTGAGCTAACTCATGAGCTACTGAATTACAAGTTCTAGGTTGAAATGAAAAGATACAAGAAATTAAAGAAGAGGCAAAAAACTTGATTTCTTTGAAGATTGCATCAGTTCTAGAATCACCCTCAAAACGGCCTGAAGAGAATTGATCTACCAAAAGTTTAGCGTCACTTTCAATAATGAGATGAGTAAGCTTCAGTTCCACAGCTTTCTTGAGGCCACCCCAAATTGCTCTAGCTTCGGCTTCCTCTGCAGAAGAAACTTCAAATACCAAGGCAGCACAGATAGAGGCTTTGCTAGTGTGATCTCTCATCACAAAACCTGCACCATTTTCTCCAGATATATCATTGTAAGCACCATCGGTATTACATTTAATCCATCCAGTCAAGGGGGGCATCCATTTATGATTAAAACTGATATTCGTAGTATAGGGAGCTACAAAAGTGTTTTTTCTAGTTAGAAGCATGGCTTTAGCTCTTTCTAGGACAGATTTATGAGTTTCAGACGAGTTTTGGAAGACCAAATTATTCATACTGGTCCAAATAGACCATAGAATAGCAAAAAAGAGCTGTTGATCATCATCTTCTAGCTTATAATTAGAATCCAACAACCAAAAAACAAGCCATTGTTGAAAAGTCTTTTGAGTAAAGAAAACCGTATTTATGCAAAACTTAGAAAGAAACCAAACCTTAGAGGCAAAGAGGCAAAGCACCAAAGCATGCATAATGTTTTCCATGGGTTCACTGCACCTGGTACAAGCAACAGATTGCATAGGCATTCTGGTATGGAGAACAGTTCTAGATGGAAGAGCATTTTTAGCAGACTTCCACAGGAAAAGTTGAATTCTGTAAGGAACTCTGATTTTCCAGATATGTAACCAAAGAGACTTAAAGGGAGAGGGGTAGGAACCTCTGAGTCCCAAGTAAGCATATTTTGAAGAAAATTTCCCATTCTTCGAAAGGTCTCAAGCCCTCCTGTCAGGAGTGCAAAGCTGGCTTAAGGGAATAATAATGATCTTCTTAACAGAAGCATCATCAAAGTGAGTAGCAAGTCTAGAAACAATCCAAGTTCTAGAAGAATTATCAATGAAATAGTCGACATTCAAACTAGGGTTAAGAGGGGTATCAGGGTTAGGAGAGGCCGACCCTAATGAAGGAATCCATTTATCACACCAAGGGTTGATAAACTTCCTATCTCCAACAATCCAGGATACAAAGGGTTTTATTAACTCTTTAATAACATGAATGCATTTCCAGGTCCAAGAACACTTAGGGGGACATTTCGCATTCAGAAAATCGGTTTTGGGAAAGTATCTGACTTTTAGAATTTTAGTTAACATGCAATCAGGATTTTCAATAAGTTTCCAAGCATTTCTAGCTAACATAGCCAAGTTGTTTAACTCGGCTTTTCTGAATCCCAAACCACCCTAAGATTTTGGGGAACAAAGAGAATCCCACCCCAAAAGATGAAGTTTCCTATCTTTGGGATCTAAGGATTCTCCCCACCAAAACTTGCAGAGATGAGCATCCATCAATTTGCAAAGATGTTTGGGGATGAGAAAGGCACCCATTTGGTAAAGAGGAATGGCCTGACCAATCTGTTTAACCAGGGTAGTTCTGGCAGCCTGAGAAAGAAGTTTATGTAACCAAACAGTAATCCTAGCATCCACAGCTTGTAAAATACTCATATGAGTTTGAATTTTAGAAGACTGAAAAACAGTTGGGGTGCCCAGGTATTTATCTCCCAGGTCTCTGCTTTGGATATCCAGAATGTTGGCTAGCATAGCTTTCCTATGTTCAGATACCTTCCTACTGAAAAGAATACCAGACTTCTCAAAATTAATTTCCTGACCAGAAGAAAGACAGTATTTTTGAAGATAGTTTTTTATGACACTAAAATTCTCAGCAGTAGTAGTTGAAAAACGTAGGGAATCATCAGCAAAATGAAGATGAGTCATCTCAGGGGCATTTTTACAGATTTTTATCCCTTGAAGAGATCCATTTCTCTGGAGGATATCTATATAGGAAGAAAGAGCCTCAGCACAGATAATGTATAGGTAAGGGGATAAAGTATCTCCTTGCCTATGGCCTCTCTCAGGTTTGAAAAAACCAATGGGGCTACCATTAAGCAGAACAGAATAAGAGACAGTAGACACACACTGGTTTATAAGTTTTATCCAATTTTCAGCTAAACCCATTTTCCTCAAGACTTTTTCTAGGAAATTCCATTCCAATTTATCATAAGCTTTGGACATATCAAGTTTTATGGCAGCAGTACCCTCCACTTTATCATTATGAGTCACCGATTATGTGGCTTCATTTGCTAGAAGAATATTATCAGAAATACTCCTCTTAGGAATGAAAGCACTTTGTATTTTGGGAGATAACTTTATCCATAAAAGGTTTTAGCCTGTTAGCCAGAGTTTTAGAAAGGATTTTGTAAATAAAGTTACATAATCCAATGGGTTTATACTGGTTAACTAATTCAGCTAAGGGGACTTTAGGGATGAGAGCTATATTAGTATGATTGAAAACTTTAGCAATATGACTAGTTCTAAAGCAAGTTTGGGTCATATCAACTACTGCATCACCCACAATATCCCAATGTTTTTGGTAAAAAAGACCAGTGAAGCCATCAGGACCAGGAGCTTTTTTCCCTCCCATTTGAAAAACCGCATTTTTTATCTCCTCTGCAGTAAGAGGAATGTTAAGCAAATCATTGTCACCAGCAGAGAATTTCACTGGGAGATCCCTTAAGATCTCATCCTAAAAATGTTGAAGTTGAGAAGAATAAAGACTGTTAAAGTAATCTAAGAAAGATTTTCCAATGCTATCTCTATCAGTTAGAGTAACATTGTTAGAATCTTTGATCCAACTAATAGCATTTCTTTTCCTTCTAAAAAGGGTAACTTTGTAGAAGAAGGGAGTGTTTCTATCTCCTTCAACAAGCCAAACTTCTCTAGACTTATCTTTCCAGTAAAGTTCCTCAAGGGAATACAGAAACTCAAGTTTAGAGATAAGTTTAGAAGAGGTAATAAAATCAGTAGGATTAGAGGTTTGTAGATTTAACAGATCCTTCCTGGTGGTAGATATATCTGATTGAATATTACCAAAGGATGATTTGTTCCAGTTTCTAAGACCCTTATTGGTATTTTGGAGTTTAGCTTTTAGCTTATAGGCTGGGGAGCCTATAACATTTACAGACCAAGAATTAGCAATAACATCTCTACAAGTTGGATCCTCTATCCATATAGCCATGAAGTGGAAAGGTCTATGCATACAAAGTTCTTCATAATTGAAACCAACATGCATGGGACAATGATCAGAAGAGTCTCTAGGAAGGTTATTAACACAAAATTTAGGGCAAAGATCATCAGCTAGTTGATTTAGGAGACATCTATCAAGTCTTTCAAGAATCAAGTCAGGGCCCTGTTGCATTTTAGACCAGGTAAACCTAGGACCAGAGAAACCAGGGTCATGCAGATTATGAAGTAAACAAAAGTTTTTTAGAAATTCACAGTCAGAATCATTTATTTCTAAGACACCATTCTTATCCTCATATCCTAGAAGAGTGTTAAAATCACCAATGACAATGACTGGTTCACTTACAGGAGCTATGATTTGCTGTGTGAATTGCTCCCAAAAGGAGGCTCTAAGAGCACTATTAGGTTGACCATACACAAAATGGATATGATAAGTTTTTGAGTGGATTATATCAGTAGTAGTCACATGGATGCCCCTCAAACTAGAGGATATGATAGACAAATAAATTTCCTTCTTCCAAGCCAAAACCAAGCCACCACTTCTACCAATACTAGGAACATTGAAAGTACATGGGAAACCCAAATTTTTTAGCTTTCTGGAAGCCATATCTTTCCCCATTTTTGTTTCAGATAGAAAAATAATATCAAGGTTCACATTTCTACATAGCATGCCAAGTTCTCTATTAGAAGATTTTTTCCTAGACCTCTGATGTTCCAAGCTATGAGATTTATATTATTGACAGGAAATTGATTTAGATTAAGATTGGGAATATACAGAATTGGGTTTCTAGGAATGGGATGTACCTGGGTAGGAGAGCCAAGATCACTTCCAAGAGGAGAAGTAGCAGTATCACCATTTTGAGTAGAACTTTGAGGAGAGAACAGATTGGGATCAGCAGCATTGAGAGGGGAATTATTGCGTACATCATTGCGGACATCATTGCTTGTAGGGGAATTACCAGCAGGAATGGTGAAGTTACCCATATAATTAAACATGGCATGAGTATTGAGAGAACAGTTGGATAGATCAATATCAGGTAGATCATCCAATTTGGTGATGGGGGGACATAATTGAGCATAATCAGGTTCATTTGTGGTTTGATCTTCAGAAATGATACCTGTAGAAACAACAACATGAGTGCCTCTGGTACGTTTCCTTAAATCATCTCTTGGATTAATCTTCCTTTTGAGATTAGCAATAACATCTTTTTCAGCAGAGAAATCAGCTCCTCTAGTAACAATGGGACTGACATTAGAAGTTTTGGCTATTTTGAATTGCCTTGAAGAACTATTAGTCCGAATCGGCCTACTCGGAGTTGATACAGACCCAGTAATAGTAACAGAATTGGTCTGGAAAGTGTTTTGTTTACCAATTACTGGTAGACCTCTATCCATTTGAGTAGTTTGCTGTTGTACATGACCAACATCTAAAATCTTCAGGGCTAGAGATATATTAACAAAGGGGCCCATCTGGAAATAATTGGATAAAGAAAACTTGGTAGGATCCACTGTGCCATTATCAGTAGCAACAGACTTGCCTGATGACTTTTATTTCAGAGAGGCACTCATCGGAGTATCTTGGATATCCTCAAACAATTGCATATTTGTGTCAGCTGTACCAGAAGAGGAGGTACATTTTTCTTTTGCCGGTGAAGGCATCATAAGCTTTGAAACACTTGGCAGATTATAGCTGTTACGGATTTAATCTAATTCTTTGAGCTTCTTCTGTTTGAGCTTCCAAGCAGAGAAATTCTGATCCTTATGATCAAGAACTCGGCAAGAGGTACAGAAGTATCTTGGGACTATGATGTGTCTACATTCAATTAGGAATGGTTCATTTCTACCATTGGTAAAGAGAGGTATACCAGTTGGTAAAGCTTTGTGCACTAGAATTTTGATGCAAACTTTAACACTTTTCTTGTGAGGATGCTTTCCAAATGGATTCTGAGCTTCGATCAGTTCACCCATGCTTATAGTAAGTAACTTTAGGTCTTCATACCCAGTACATTCGTTTGGAACATTACACAATATAAACCACATGATATCTTCTTCAAAAATGAGTTGATGGTTTGAGGGCCAGCCTTCCTTTGGTACCACTTTCAGGACGGAAAGGTAACCACAGATGAACCAAGGTTTTTGGGAGTTAATTATGTTGAAATCTTCTTCAGAGAGAAAAGGAATGAGAACCTTATTTCTTTGACCATTGAAAGTAGAATCAGTAGGATTTTGATCCAGGGGCCAATTATTGCAGATATAATATCTGATAGAAGAGGTTGGGATGAGGGTTTCACAACAGATGTAAGCAGCCATACACCATTTCCAATTAGTATCATCTTCAGCTAGAATGACTCTCTTGTCTATAAAAAAAGGTTTAGTGAGGGTTGCAGGGAGATTGAGCTTATTCGACATTTGGGTAGAGAGAGCTGGGATTTCAAGGTTTAGAATAGGGATGAACATGGTTACCGGTTAACCGCGAAACCGAACCAAACCAAACCAATAAGGAGAAAACCGAACCAAACCATTTACTAATGGTTTGGTTTCTAAATTTTAAAAACCGAGCTAATGGTTTCGGTTTTGGTTTGATGAAGAAACCGAATCATTAACCAATGGTTAACCGACTATTGAAAAAAAAAAATTAAATTTTCATTAGAGATGTCATTGTATAGCCTACCACTAGTTAAATCTTCTTTTGATCTCTAGATTTAGAGTAATCCTTAACTACTCTTGATATTCTTTCTATTTATTTTTTGTTTGTAATTTTTTGTAAACCAATACTATTTTTTTTTTGTAAATTTGTGTAATTTTTTTTTTGTTTGACATAATTATTGGTTAACCAAAAACCACTGGGAAAAACCGAAACCGATTGGAACCATTTGTTTTTGGAACCAATGGTTAATGGATTGGTTTGGTTTCAATTTTTGGAAAACCGATAGTATTGGTTTGGTTTCGGTTTTGGCTTGAAAACGAACCAAACCGAACCATGTACACCCCTAGTTTAGAATATTGGATTCTCTAGAGGAGAAAGGTTTTTCCATAGTGAGGGGTATGAGAATATATATTTCAAAGGTCCTGGTAATTTTGGGATTATCAGAAGCTATTATAAAAAGGATGGTTAAGAGAATGAAGTTTTTTTTATTATTAAGCTGATAGGTGGTGATGCCAACAGAGTAATATATGGAAAAGGTAGTAAAGTTTGTTGTCTTGTATGTGTAAACCTTAAAAATAGAATGAGAATCCTGATGACCAAAGTCAAGGAAGGTTTTAGGGAGGCTTTGGTGTAAGGTAGCGAGATTGAGACTGAAAGTGGTACTCTGGGAGAGAGATTTAACATATGAGACATCCAAATCAATAAAAGACTTTTTGGTTTGGTTTATATGCGAAGTATTCATGTGAGTACTAAGATGAGGTTTGCACGACAGGGTGAGGTATTGGTACGAATAGAGAAGGGAATGGGTATTTTTATACTGAGTTGTTGAAAATTTATTGCACTTGTCATTACTTGAAATGACATTAGGCTGGTGATAAAACTTTCCAAGAGTAATAATGGTAGCAAATTTAGAGGGGTGAACATTTGTGTGTAACTGGGTGGGTGATGGTATTTGGGTAAGAAATTGGCGGGCCTTTTTGGTGAGTGAACTAGACTCATTCCTGGATGACATACCCCTAATTGCAATGGTGCCTCCCAACTGATGCTGTTGTATCCAAATCTGCATGCAACATAAAGTGTAAATTAGTCCCCAAAGATAATAGTCAAATGCTGGTAACCTACCAAGTCTCCTCTTTAACGCGCCCGGGTGAGGCATGTCCATGATAATTGCTAATAGGTGTTGAAAAAAGAGAGCAATGATGTGGTTATGAAAAGAAAGGGTTGAAACATACACTAGGCTGCTACTCAACATAGGATAATTATGATTACTTGGGTAAAAGGTACACGCATGAGGTTGCATGGGTGAAGAGAACGAAGCGATTTGACGATAAACCAACCGCCATAAATGACAGTTAATGAAGAAATTTATGCCTTTAAAAGGTGGGTTTTGAACGTGATTAAGAAACTCATTAGTTTTTTTACTGTAAAAGGGAAGATATAGGTAGAGATTGAGAGATGGAAAATTCCGGTAATTCCAATCCCGTACCCCCCACTTTGTCAGATCAATATCGGAGGCTAACAACACTGTTGCGCAATTTGAGTATTGATGAATTGCAACAGTTAAGGAATGATGCGCAGACCGAGTTGGATCGCCGTGAAGAAGTTCGACATCGGCAAATGGATGAGGAGGTTCGCAGGCAAAGAGAGGAACGCCAGAAGGAGAGGATGTATGTTGAATGAGTGCCTCAGTACTTGATAAGACGAAAAAGGAAGGATCGTGAGTGGGAATCGAAGAAGGAGGAGAAGGCAAAATAGAAGGCCAAGGGACCACAATATGGGAGTGGAACTGATGAAGACACAGATTCTTCCAAAGGATTTGATGCAGATGAAGAAGGTGAGGAGGAAATGGAGACAAGCGATATGGATTCTGATTATGGGGAGAGTAGTGAAGAGAATGTGGTTGAGCAACTTGTGTATGACTCTGATCATATAAAGGTTCGATTTGAGAAAGAGATAGCCAGTCCCAAGAAATATTATCGAACCATGAATGAAGGGGAGCATTTTCCGTTGAGCGTGAGTGCCAGGGTTCCATACTCGGATGAGGATTCAGATTCCAGTGGTACATCACCATCCCCATCAAGCAGTGAGGATAGCGATCGGTGAAGATAGGAGGTGGGACAATATGTGTGGTTAACTCCACAAAGTTATCAGGAGGAGCCAAATTTTTTGACGTATGGAAAAGTTTGAAAATTGTCAGCAGATGTTTTTGTGCATAGGCTCTTCTAGTGATTTCCTTGTCCACCCCACTTCTTAAAACTGCTTTTGATGGTGATGGAATGTTGTTTACTCTTTGTTCTTTCTTTTGTTTGGCTAGAACTTATTTTTTTTGTGGTGAAACACTTTTTGTTTCAGAAAGTTTGGGTAACGGTTGGAAGTAGTAGTATTATCGGATAGTGTGTTAGATGGTTTTTGTTCAGAAAAGAAGGTGTCTGTAAGTTTGAATTGCTGGTGATGTAAATGGTGTTTGGTACTAGTTCTTACAGTGTATGAAGATGTTGAAATAGGTGTTAGGATGTCTTCAGAATTCTGAACTTTGAAATCTATGATTAATGTTGTTTGGGGACTTTGGTCTTTTCTTGTACTGATGTAGCATGCAATTTGACACTTGGTTTTGATAAAATTGGAGTGATTTTGATGTTTTTCTTTGATTGAGAGCTTGATTTGATAGCACCAGAGGCTGTAAATTAGATAACTAACAATGAGGGAAGCAAGATGAGCGATTAACAACTGAGACAAATCAGTAAACATGAAACAGGCTGAGGAGCAAAGGGGAGGCAGAGATGAGACCGATTTGCAGAGCGTCCAAAATCTGTGCCTTGGAATTTTATAAATTTTATCTCGTTGGAAAGCTTATAAAAAATTCTACGCAACGAGTACAAATAACAATATCAAATTTAGAACTTTTACGAAAAATTTGGAGGTATTTATCATTTAGGCATAATTTTAGAAAATTAAATATACATCCATTATGCAAACCACCACAAATCATACATAATACTTTATGTAGCCATATTCGGGCTTATGCATAAACTAATTTTTCGTTGCAACTAATAAAACGTATGCTACATGCTTCAAAAAAAAAAAACGGAGCGAAAGTACCACTTTTTCTGTAATGGGACGAAAGTATCATTTTCCTGAAACAGAGCAAAAGTATCATTTTTTCTGAAACCAAGCAAAAGTATAATTTTTTCTGAAACGGGGAGAAAGTAGTCGCAAACAAACACCATCTTCAGATTCTTCTTCGGTCGGCCCTCCTACCGTGGCAACGGTTGTACTAGTTTAAAATAGATTTCCACTTCATATTAAGTGAAATTTATTACAATTTAAACTTGCAAATAACATCAAACTACATTTTAATAAACATTTTAATAAACTACAACAAAAACATCAAACTACATCAAATTCAACGACATTCTCTCTGTAAAGTTCATAGCATTCAAAATTCCTAAACTCTCTTCCGCTTTCTTCGGTAAACTTGGTATGAGCGATGGCTTTCTGTAAAACAGATAAATAACAAGTTCAGATATTTTTATGATGCAGTTGAGCCCATGAGGACAAAGGTAAGATACTCACCAGTTCTTTGTTGGATAATCCTGAATTGATACGATGAGCCATCCACAATACTTCCGTATAATGTTTGACTTGATTAGTGATGAATGAAATTCTTAGTTCTAGGGTTTTAGTGTTTCTTATGGTTTCGTTCCGCGATGCTACAAAATGTCCCAATACTCTTTCTCAGAAATAGTCAATGTTCATTGGTCTCTCATCAAACGATGTACCCAACATCGAACAAGAGTAATATCTTCTTCCATTGTAAAGACCGGGAGAAGCATTCGAGTGCAGTAATGATGTGCTTGAGATAGACCATATATTAGAATTCTAAAACATGCTTCGTAACGAAAAGGTTTGCCCTGAGCTTCTTCTCAATTATCAAGAGCTGTTTGGATGACTTTATCTTCAGTTACACCGATGAACTTTTCTCGATCAATTTCTATTACCAGAGCAACAAATGGCTGGACTGTAAGCCTAATAGATTGAAAACGAGCACACAATCGACGAGCATCTAGGTTTCCTGGGTTTCTCGTTAGTGAGACGAACATTGAAAAAACGTTCTCCCAAAAATAAGTGTCTTGATGAAAGCCCATATCATTTATTACCCTATGAAAAAAATATGCTTTGCATATAGTTATATCCTCTTCTTCAGTAAATTTGGGACCACGATTTCTAACTGACATTTCTGCAGAGTGGGAGAGATTAAGAGCTTTAGGAAAAAAGAAGAAGAAAAAGAAAAACAAGAAGTGATTTTGGAGATGGGAGGAAAGAAATTTATAGGTCGAGAAACAAAATCTAGCCGTTGGAAACTTAGCCGTTGGCGTTTGAAGTAACATCGCCCGTGACTTTCCTTTAAGCGCCCGTTTGAATTACCATAGAATTTTGTGTTTGTAGTAAAACCGCGCGACTTTACTAAAACCGCCCGTTTGAATTACCAATGCCTGTTTTCTTGTTATAAATACGACACACTAGGGGTACCTCTCAACCAAACCAACAAATTTCTTTCTCAAAATCCACCATGTTTTCTAAAGGCAAAGCGAAGCAAATATTTTGTGTCGAAGCAAAAGAGGTTTGTCCATTATGTTTCATGGATAACCACAGTTTTATACAATGCCCCTGGATGTATTCAAAGTGTCCGCGGGAAGGTTATTTACTCATCAGAATGGTCATTGAATCACATTCGGAAAAGGTCAGGTATTTGCAATGTCAAGATCCCAACTGCCCAGAGGAACCACATATGCTAGATGATGCTATGAAGATTAAAAAAGAAGAAGAAAAGATTGCAACACTCTACAAAAACTTCAAACTTAAAGCCAAATTGAAGAAAGAGTTACTACACTACAAGCATTATAGATATGAAGATCACGAATACAAACATTGTCCACAGAGAATTAGTTCATGCTCAAAGCCAGGTTGCAGGAATTTTATGCATTTGCGGACTTCTTCTAAAGAAGACGCATACGGAAGGCGTTTTTGGGATTGTCCCAGGTGTTTTTTGGTGGAGTGGGATGATTGAAGTTGTAGGACCAATCTATTCACTTTGGTATTATGTTATTTAATTTGTTGTTTATTTTGTGTTATTATGATTATCTAAAACCATCAATTTCATTAAAAAAAACATATTGCATTGAACAACCACACTATACATGAGAATAAAATAAATACATCATATTAAAAAAACTGCTACATAGGCGGCGTTAGTTCTCGACAGATGGTGGAATTCCTATGGCGATGTAGGGATCTTCTTTGTTGAGCACCCTAAGAATGTTGAAACACGCATGGAAGTCGAAAGGACGACCGCGGTGAGATGCTTTCCACATCGCTAGAGTTCTGGGTTCCACATCATGTTGGCTTCACCGTTGAGCTTATTTTTGTGATTCTCCATTAGTTGAGAGATGAACTACGATACACTACAACTAATTACACTAAAGCGATGCGCCAATCCGTGACAATCACGCCTATTAATGTTCATCATTTTAGCAGCGAACATTTCAAAAACTTTCTGCCAGAACGTCAATTGTGATACATTCCTACCGGTAGCAACATCAACGACAACATCTTGTGTTTGAAAAACGCAGGGTCTGCAAATATCTAAATCCTCTTGTTGAGTGAATCTAACAAAACGAACCGTGAGAGGCATTTTTGTAAATGATTTGAGAGGGAAGAATGTGTGAATTTAGAGTTGAGATAGGAGCATTTATAGATTTCAAAAAATGTAGTCGTTGGATCAAAGGTTTTTGCATCCGTTCAGATTGAGTTGTACGCGCCATTGGGACAGACGCCGGCGCTTTTGATACTGACGCGCGTTGGTATTACAAACGCTGGCGTTTTTTCTTCTGACGCCAGCGTTGGTAGCAATGCCGCCCGTCTTTAGAACATACGCGCGCTGGATGTTCCGACTCAATGTTCGAAGCATCAGATTTGTCGATTTGAACATCCGTTTTTCATGTTTGTTCATTCCATGGTGGGAGTAAAATGAACAAACTCTGAGTTTGTTCATTGCATAGGAACTGCTCTAAGGAACTAATTGTTAAGGTGAAATTTCAAATCTTATAGAGAAGAATCCATTAATGGGTTTTTTTATTTTGCTAAATATTAATTTTAATTACTTATTTCTCTTTTTGCAGAAACTAAAAACATTAATATTAGGTTTTCCATGCATCAATTCAATTAACCAACTCAAAAAATTAACCAGCAACATCATCAACACAAAATACATGACACAATTAGGCTTAGTTTGGTATTGATGCAGCTTTTGTAAAAACACTTTTCTGATGTGCGTTGATGTGCTGTGCTGTGAGAAAAAAGCAGTTAGACGTTTGGTAAAATTTTAATGAACGTTGAAGCTGATTAAAAAAATAATCAAAGTGTGTTTGGTAAAATTTCAGATTCAACCATAGTTGTTGTAGCAAAAACATATCTCTAATGGTAGTTTTATTCAATTTTATTGGGTTTAAAAATAATTAATTATTTTCCTATATAATTTTAATGTTAATACTAATTACCACTAATATTATGATTGTTAAAAAATTACTTTACTTCACCATATATATATATATATATATATTTCAAATAAGAAATGATATTAAAATTAAGTAATTATTTAATTTAATTTTTATTTTTACTGTTGACAAATTCAATGAAATGATATATAAAATAGTTTGAGAATTAAAAAAATAAATAAAGAATGCAATATAAGAAATAGTAAAAAATTGATTGTATATAAATTTAAGGGTAATTTTTGTCATTTATAAAATAAAGTAGGGATAAAAAAGATAAATGAATCATTAAATTTAGGTGGGGCCACAATTTATGCTTTTGTAGTTTTTAAAAGCTCATCCTCCCCAGCTTTTAAAAATTGAGGAATTTGAGAAGTGCTTTCGATAAAAAATACTTTGATTTTTTTTTACTAAACACTAATTTCAAAAACTATTGGCATATATAGCTTTTGAAAGTGCTTTTGAGAAAATAAAAGCATTACCAAACCTAGCCTTAACCCATCGCTGGCGTTATCAACAATATCGTTCGCTAAAGACTCTATTGTTCAGTTGTTCTTTTTATAGTGACGCATCTTAATTGCCATGCCACATGGTATCTCAAACACCATGTCCATACGGATAGGCCTTAAAGGAGTGA